>JAAGEH010000413.1:2940236-2954408 GCA_011751065.1 Lasiurus cinereus | reverse complement strand
GTCAAGATCTCTTCTTCTGAAAGTACATCACACACACACACACACACTCACACTCACACTCTTCTCGTCAAGATCTCTTCTGAAAGTACACCACACACACACTCACACTCTTCTCATCAAGATTTGTTCTCTCAAAGTACACCACACACACACAGTCACACTCTTCTTGTCAAGATCTGTTCTTCTGAAAGTACATCACACACACACACACTCACACTCTTCTCGTCAAGATCTCTTCTTCTGAAAGTACACACACACACACACACATATACTCACACTCTTCTTGTCAAGATCTGTTCTTCTGAAAGTACACACCACACACACACACACACTCACACTCTTCTCGTCAAGATCTGTTTTTCTGAAAGTACACCACACACACACACACACTAACACTCTTCTCGTCAAGATCTGTTTTTCTGAAAGTACACACACACACATACACACTCACACTCACACTCTTCTCGTCAAGATCTCTTCTTCTGAAAGTGCACACACACACACACACACACACACATACACTCTTCTTGTCAAGATCTGTTTTTCTGAAAGTACACACACACACACACACACACGAACAAGGAAGCAGAAACTCGGTAGCAGATTTTTCCCCTGTTGCTCTGTTCTCCACATCATTATGTACATCAACTTACCATCTCTTTAAATCTCCACTCTTGAGGAACTCAGATGATTTGATCTACCTGAACAAGGCATCAAACACTGTCATTATTATGCTTTTTAAATATATTTTTACTGATTTCAGAAAGAAAGGGAGGGGGAGAGAGAGATAGAGACATGGATGATGAGAGAGAATCATTGATTGGCTGCCTCCTGGGGATTGAGCCTGCAAACCCAGACTTAGACTGGGAATCAAACTGTGAGCTCCTGGTTCATAGGTTGATGCTCAACCCCTGAGCCACCCGGCTATGCCTGTCATTATTTAATTCCTTATAGAACCGTAACAGGTCCTAACAGAGGAAAGAGCTGCAGGGCCCATCGGTAGCTTCCCTTTCCCCCCCAGCTTTTTAGAATCTTAGAATCTCCAATATCCTGAAGTTTGCTGACGATGTTTAGTCTTTCGTAACAGCCTTTCTTCCGGTGTGGATCTCCCAGGATAACTAGTTGCTAAGAAACGATTGGGTAGCTTTTGAAGTAAGTTTCCATCCTTTTCCAAGACCCGTTTTGGAAGGAGTTTCCACTGACACGTTCCCACGCTCTTTACCGAAGCCAGCCATGAACAAGGCCTGCGGTCATGCCCAGCTGGCGTGGCTCAGGGGCTGAGCATCGACCTGTGAACCAGGAGGTCACGGTTTGATTCCCCATCAGGGCACAGGCCCGTGTTGCGGGCTCCATCCCCAGGGTGGGGCCTGCAGGAGGCCATCGATCACTGATCCTCTCTCCTCGTGGATGTTTCTATTTCTCTCTCCCTCTCCCTTCCTCTCTGAAATCAATACACATACATTTTTTTTTAAAAAAGCACCTGCAGTGGAGACAGGAGAGGAAGAGGGACGGAAGGCAGCGAGGCGGTTCTGTTCCTCTTACGCGGGGCGAGGCGCCGTGCCTGCTCTTTCTGAGGAGCTTTGGCAGTTTTGCTTGTCATGACACCATATTGGGGCAGTTGTCTGTCTATTCTGATTCGGATGGTGAGAAACTGCACCGTAAGAAGCATCCCCTCGTGCTGCCAGGATGTCTGTGATGAGAGATTCCTGCGTGGCATGGAGGCACTGAGTGACCCTGTGTCAGAGGGGACCAGGGACCTCTGTGCCTGTCCTGAGCGAGGGCTCCCAGGACCAGCGTAGCTCTGTGCACTGCCCCCTCGTGGAAACGTCCCTCCCTCTATGTTGGGTTTCCCCCATAATGCCACGAGGAGAAGTGTTGCTCTTGAGAAACTCAAATAGATGCACCTCTTTACTTGTTGGTTTTTTTCTTCCTGTTTTGCTTATGATTCCTCCTGAACCAGGAGGTAGCACGCAGTGTATGTGGAACTGGCCTAAAATTAAAATCTCCTGTTTCATACACAGCATCCTACATAAAATGGGGATGCTCTTAATGTACCGCGCTGAATTCGTTATTGCTATCAGTTCCCTGGGACACATTTCACCGAAAACATTCTTGCAGGCTCCTAAGGGTGTCGTCATGTTAAAAATCAGGCGCCTTATGTGTCTGACTTGGATAATTTATCACAGAAATGGCGTAATGGCATCCCATCTGTGCTTAAAGTGTTTTAAAATACCTTGTTTTTTTTCCCCAACATATTGATTCTTTTATATTTATATTCCAAATCAAGCGCACGCTACATGAAATCAAGGTCAACGTCTTATTCCTCTCTTGAATTCTCATAGAACCCAGAGGGAGCAGTTCTGAGTAAGTCCTTGGGCAGGCCCTTTAAGAGGAACTGCCAGCCGAAACCGGTTTGGCTCAGTGGATAGAGCGTCGGCCTGCGGACTAGAAGGTTCCAGGTTCGATTCCGGTCAAGGGCATGTACCTTGGTTGCTGGCACATCTCCAGTAGGGGGCGTGCAGGAAGGAGGCAGCTGATCCATGTCTCTCTCTCATCAATGTTTCTAACTTTCTATCCCTCTCCCTTCCTTTCTATAAAAAATCAATTAAATATATTTATATTTATATTATTTATATTTTTATTGTTTATATTTAATTATATTTATATTTATAAGAGGAACTGCCTGAGGCTCCAGAAGACAGCCCCACCTCCCCTCCCCACCTCCATTCCCTCCCTGCATCTCACTCAGTCACAGTCCCTGCTGATAGTTATAGGACCTTCTCTTCCCATCACTCGAACCCTAGACTGGGGGGCTCTTTGCTCTCCAAGGGGGACCTCCTCAGCCAGGACATCCCTCTTGACTTTTATTGCCCACGCATGGGTGTGGGACCAGCCTGCTTGCATCAGCCTCGACGTGGCTGCCTCTCCACATCCTCAGCTCCGGGACTTCTGCTCGCGGGCCCTCAGGCGATTCTGCAGCGCGGTGGTTCTGTAGCCGAGCTGTGCCTTGGAGGTGGTTGTGGGAGGGTGGGAGCAGGTGCCTACCTGTGCTGCCATCTTGACCGGTCAGCATTATTTTGCATCTTGAGATGAACTTTTGAATAAGGCTCTCCACTTCTAACATACGTAGAGAGTTAGCCCTGATCAGCGTGGCTCAGTGGGTTGAGCATTGATTGTCCTGTGAACCGAGAGGTCATAGGTTCGATGGACCTATCAGGCCACACACTCAGGTTGCAGGCTTGATCCCTCGGAGAGGTGCCTTCGAGAGGCAGCCAATCGATGTTTCTCCCTCTCTCCTTCCTCTCTCTCTAAAAGGCAGTGAAAACATATTTAAAATCAGACATAGGGGAATGTTTCTTATATTTACTTTGGATACCATTAAAATACACATTTCTGTTTTCTCTTCTATAACTCTAACATTTTTTGTGTGTATTGAACCCTTTCATTTCTTACAATAAAATTTTCTTGTTTATTTAAGAACTCAGCATTTCTTGTCTAGGTTTTTCCAAAGCATTTTATGTTTTCTTTCAGTTGTGGGTGGAGTTTTTTGTGTTTTTTTAAGCTTTCTAAATAATGATTACAAAGATGTGGGAAACCACTAGTTTTTACAGTATTCTTTTCCGGAAATTGGTACTTCGAGGTTTTTATGTCCTTGCCTTGACATTTTTTTATTACTGTTTGGAAAACACTGCCATTTCCTTATCTGTCCCTTTACATGCTTTTCCCTGGCTTGCTCATCGTAATTGCTTCAGATGAACTAATCTGTTGGTTTTTAAATACATATGGTTATTTTAAAATAAAACTACAGGGGATAAGACAGTTTCAATTCCTCAATGTATGTTCTTTGAAACACCTGTTATCAAATACATAATAAAATAGTGTAATTCATAAGAAAACAAAATTGTCTAATTATGCATTCTAGTCTATCCTTGACGTTCATTCCGCAGAATAATGATGGACTTAGACTCAAGCTCTTAGAATGCCTCAGGGAAGGGGTCTTATACCCAGATTCTTGTGTGTAATAACTAAACTCCACTTTGAACTCTCATTATCTCTTCTTTGTCGATAATGTTTCCCAGTAGCTATTGAATTAGGAAAAATGTAATGCTTTCACATTTGTTAACTCTTTGATACAGAGTTATTTCAGTTTGATAAGAGAGCCCATCATTTCGTCGACTGCATATCATAAACGTACTCAACAGATATTTGTGGGATGAACAAGAGAAACAGAACAAGGAGTCCGTTAAAAGGCTTCTAATGTCCTGTTTCCAATAGATCTTACTGGCTGTTGAAAAATGGATAAATAATGATGAGGTCTACTTAGTAATGTACACAATAGCTAAAAATTATTCAGTGCCACGAAGAGATAGGTTCCATGCTAGGTGTTGTATTTTCATTCATTCGTTTAATCCTTCCCACAAACAGCCCTTGGAGGCAGGCACTATAATTATGTTTATTTCAACATGAGGAAGCCAGTAGAGGGAGTTAAGGAACTCTTTGTGTTTCGATTTTATTTTTTACTTGTAGTTTACATTCAGTGCTTTAGGTGTACAGCCTAGTGGTTAGACAGTCACATACTCTACAAAGCGTTCCCCCCAATAAGTTCAGGACCCGCCTGGCACAGCACATAGTTATGACAATATCCTTGGTTATATTCCCCATGCTGTACTGTACATCCATGGCTATTTTGCAACTGCCAATCTGTACTTCTTAATCCCTTCATCTTTTTCACCCATCCCTCCCTCCCAGCAACCATCTGTCCGCTCTCTGCATCTATGAATTTCTTTCTATTTTGCTTATTTGCTCATTGTTTTCCTTCAGATTCCACGTATAAGTAAAATTGAATGGCATTTGTCTTTCTCTGATTGACAGACTTTCCCCAGCGTAATACCCTCTAGGAATTACACTGTCACAAATGAGGAGGTTTCATTCTTTTCTCCGGCTGAATACTCTGCCGTTGTGTATATGCACCACCTCCTCTTGGTGCACGTGTCTGTTGATGGGCACCTGGGCTGCTTCCATAGCTTGGCTATTGTGAATGATGCTGCAGTGAACACATAGTGTATTCCTTCGAATTGCTGTTTGGGGTTCCTCTGGATATACAGAGGGTGGCAAAAGTAGGTTTATAGTTGTGAGTATGCAAACAGTTTATTCTCATATTATCTATTTACTAGACGCCTGGTGCATGAAATTTGTGCATGGGGGGCGGGGGAGGTTCTTGCAGCCTAGCCTGCACCCTCTCCAATCTGGGACATCCCTCTCACCATCCAGGATTGTTGGCTCTCAAGCACTCTCCTGCCTGCCAGCCTGATCACCCCTATCATTTCCCTGCGAGCTTGATCAATGTCTAACTGCTCCCCTGCTGGCCCGATAGCCCCTAACTGCCCTCCCCTGCCAGCCTGGTAGCATGTAACTGCCCTCTCTTGCCAGCCTGGTCACCCCTAACTGCCCCCCTACCCTGCTGGTTTAGTCACTTCCAACTATCCTCCCCTGCAGGCCTGGTCCCCCCCAACTGCCCTCCCCTGCTGGCCTGGTCCTCCCCCCCCCCAACTATCCTCTCCTGCAGGCCTGGTCTCCCCCAACTTCCCTCCCCTGCAGGCCTGGGTCCCCCAAACTGCCCTCCCCTGCAGGTCTGTTCCCTCCCAACTGCTCTCCTCTGCTGTCCTGATCACCCCTAACTGCCCTCCCCTGCTGGCCTGGTTCCCCCCTCCCCGCTCCCACTCCAACTGCCCTTCCCCATAGGCCTGGCCATCTTTAAGTGCCCTCCCCTTGGTTCAATTTATTCCTAGGTATTTTTCAAATATTTTCTTATTGATTTCAGAGAGAAAGGGAGAGGGAGACATAGAAACGTCAATGATGAGAGAGAATCATTGATCACCTGCTTCCTGCACACCCCACACTGGGGATCGAGCTTACAACCGGGCATGTGCCCTAACCAGGAATCAAACCATGACCTCCTGGTTCATAGGTCGGTGCTCAACTCCTGAGCCACGCCAGCAGGGCGATTCCTAGGTATTCTCTGATGCAATTGTGGATGCGTTGTGTTCTTAGTTTCCTTGTCCGATAGTTCTAAGTAACTCCTGAAATTCTTATACCAAGGAACTGACTCATATCCATTTACAGCAAATATTTTCCCCAAACATAGGGCTGGTTAATGTCACATCTGTGTGTCCACACGTATCCTGTGACCGTAATGAACCAATATTCCCAAATCTAACCTCTGTAACAGGATGGAGAAGGGAAAGCTGATCCCGTCACCGCTCGGCTCTCTACAAGCCACACTGGGCCCCGGGCTGCAGTAAAGACGGGGGATAAACAACCGGCGCTGGTTTGCCTCCCGCCATTCGAGGAGTCCTGGGGGTTTCTCTAACACGGCCCTCGGAGGGTTCTTAAAATCCCGTGTATTTTTGAAGGGGTTTCCTGAGCCGTATCTGCAGGAGCCGTGTGCGCTGCAGAGCCTGCAACCCGGAGCTCTGTGGTTTAGACACTCCTGGTCATGTCTGATCATGTGCCCTTCTTCCACCTCAACAACATGTTGGCTGCTTCCGGTGGGAGCGTTTTCTGTGGGAATTCCGGTCTTGAGGCTATGCTTGTTGTCCTCAAATGATCTTCTAGCCGGGGTTTTTCCTCTGGGGTGATTCTCCGGGCGGGAGGAAGTGGTTGCAGAAGGCTAATTATTATGGGCATCGGAGAGACAGCAGCTGCCAGCGACTTTCTCCCGAGGTTCCCCCTAGAGAGCTGAACCTTGTACATGGGTGTGAGTCTTCTTTAGCAGGGATTGCTTCTTTGCCTGTGTTTGCACGACCCTCGGGGGGTTCTGTTTGAGTTAATAATGTGAGGTCTGCTCTCTGATTGTCTTTTTCTCTGTCCCAACAACAAAACGATGGCCAGAGAGTTTCTTCCAAACACTGAGTGGACTCAGAGAAATCTGTTCGGAGCTGAGCCAGTCCATTTGGGGTTAACTGATGCGGTGCCTGGCTTGCACAGACCCGTGGTAGGCACTTGGGGAACATAAAAGCCAAGGAGGAAGGGAGGGCTTTGCCCTCCAGAAACTCATGTTTCAAAAGGAACTTAAGTTCTAGCTGCGTGGCCCTGTGGGAACGTTGGATGGAGGAAGTCCTGGGATGTACCCCAAAGGGCACAGAGGGGAGATACAGCCATGCAGAGAAGTTCACGTGGTAAACCGTTATTTGAATATAATCGTAATCCTCATTATAAGCCACTCACATGGCTTTAAGGCAGGGGTTCTCAACCAGTGGGTCGCGACCCCTTTGGGGGTCGAACAACACTTTCACAGGGGTCGCCTCCTAAGACCATTGGAAAACACAGATACGATTCATAACAGTTGCAAAATTATAGTGATGAAGTTGCAACGGAAATCATTTTATGGTTGGGGGTCACCACCACATGAGGAGCTGTATTAAAGGGTCGCGACATTAGAAAGGTTGAGAAACACTGCTTTAAGGTGATGGCAGTAAAGAAAGAAATGAGAAGACCGCCAGAGTCCTCCTAACTCTATGCATTTATGAAATAAAATTGAATAAATACATTAAGGTAACTTGCAGATGTCCCCCTAATAAGAGTCATCGTATCCTTAACAACATTTCTCAAACCTGTTAGTGTATTTCACACACTGAGTGAACTCTCTGGAAATTTGTTAGGAGCCAAATCTGTTACTTCTCACTCTAAAAGGAAAAGGAATATGGCAGATCTACAAGGTCGACTTTAACCACTTTTATTTTAGTGAAACATAGATGTGTGCCAATGTAAAATATGCATAACTTTTTATCTCTGTACTTCTGTAAACTATAAAACCAAGAGACATATAAATCAAGTAAAACCTTAAAAAACTCAATCGCATTTGAACGAATGAGAAGACTTGGTTTCCCAGAGGCCAAATCACCAATGTTGGGGCCATTGTCAGGGGAAAGATACATTGGTGCTTTTCGCTTCAGTTGTGTTTGACGTGATTGTTGTGATTTTGCATCTCATGGTCCATCACTGCATCTGTGGTCACATTATCGTGGTCACCATTTTCCCTTCTTAACAAATACCGTGTTTCCTGGTGTACAAGATGACTTTTTAACCCAGGAAAATCTTCTCAAACGTCAGGGTCGTCTTATACACCGGGTGTCGTATTATAAGGGTGAGTATATCCCAAACTCTATATTTTAACTGGAAAAGTTGGGGGTCGTCTTATACGCCCAGTCATCTTATACACCAGAAAATACGGTAGCATCAGTTTGGTCTGCCGATTCCTTGCGTGGATGAGCGAATTCATTCAATAGCGTGCCCCTAAGTACAATGCGGAAGAGAACTTACGTCCTTAACTGTGCCCTGTGATGATCCTACAGCCACTTTTCCATTGTCAGCTATTGCGAAACCTTTGTCCTTAGGAGGAATTGTGACATCTCTTACGTTTTATTTAGTACAAAGACGTCCTGTACCTTTCAAACACGTCCATTTTGTTTTCTCCTTTAGCCTATGGCAACTTGGAGATACATTACTTAGCCTTCCTTCTGCATTGCCGTTATGCAAATTAAGGCCACAGAAGAAAAGTGTGGCGTTTTCATCTGGGAAAGAATGGTGCCTGAGTGGTAGACAGGGGTCATTGTTACCCTATGTACCATTAAGGCCTGGCCCGGATGCTTTGAAGTTCATCTCTGATCACGTGGCAGCAACTGTCTTGTCAGTGCAAACAGGGGAGGCAGAGTCACATGGCAGTGTCCAGTCATGAGATTATCTACAATACGCTCCCCTCACTATCAGCATTGTTGATTATCAAAGTGAAAACAACCTTTTTTCATTGTCCCAGAACTAAAAGATTTTTGTCTGTAGATTTCTGGTAGATAAGAACACCGGTTGGAGAAATACTGGTCCATAGAATATTGGTCAAACACCCGAGGACAAGAAAGTAGTTCCCTTCTTCTTCTTCTTCTTCTTCTTCTTCTTCTTTTTTTTTTCATTTCTCAGAAAAGATTGGTGACATTTCTGAGTAGAGCTGCTGACTTCTGTCTCGTTCTCAGCCTTGACCTATTCCCTTGACCAACGCCTACTTCGTTTCTGCCCTAAAAGGCTTTAGGAAGGAGTTTATAGAAGAGGAGTGGAGAGTTTATAGAAGAGGAGTGGGCATCAGTCCTGAACAGAGTTCAGCTAGCTGAAAGGAGCTAGGTATTTTCCTGTGATACTAGAGTTGTCCATTGAAGGAGAAATCTCTTTCCCGGTGCCATGAATTCTTTGGGAAAGGGACCGTGTCTTATCATGTACCGGATTCCTGGCGTGTGATACTGTGCCTCGCACATAGAAGGCCCTCAGAAAATGCACGTCGAGAGGACGCATGAACATCAGTGTGAGAGAGTACAGAGTGGTCTGATGTACATCAGATGACAGGCTCCAGGATCTGGTTCCTGGAAGCACATGACCTGTAACTTGTCTCTGTGATGAGTTAGCTGGTCCCGCGGGGAACTGGTCTCAGCCTGCCTGGGCTCTGTTCTTGCCCACAGAGTCAGATGAGTAACCTTCACTGCTAAAGGGTTAATATCTGGAAAGTGGCGAACAGTTTCTCACGTGGCACGTTTCCTTTGGTGTCTCGGGCTCGTCTTTCCTCACCAGCCACCCTTGTGACTCAGAACGGTGATCTTTTCCTTATTCACGGGAAAAACACACACACACACACACACACACACACACACACACACACACACCACCGTCCAGAGAGTGATAGCCTTGACATTGTCCCACCCACTCTGGTACCTCCAGGCAGAGAAGTGGGGTGGGGGGAGGAGGGCTCAGCCTGTTTGCTTTCTGATTTTGATCTGTTGGCCTGGTTCACTGTGATGATAGACTGAGGAGATAAATTGTGTATTTGTTGGCGATAGGTTTTGGTTCTTCAAGATCAAAGTAGAGGGTTACTGGCCCTTAAAGAGTACTTCTTTATTATTGTTTCTTTTAAACACATAAAATTATTGTTTATTTATTCTCCAAGATAACTTTTCCTTGTTAGCTTTTTTAAACCAACTTTTATATTTCTTATATATATAAAAAAAAAGCATTCAGCAGATAATGGGCCTTGGTTTTCATCCTGTGCTTTAGACATGTGACTTGAACCCTTGAGGGGAATGTTCTGATTGGTTGGAGCCTCCAAACTGAAATAGTGTTAAGAAGAGAGCTGGGCTTTCTTATACACATGTCTGCCATCACACACACACACACACACACACACACACACACACACACACCTACTGGCAGTGAAAGACAGACAAAACTGGCTAATCCAAAGGTTAGCTGCTTCGGATGCTAACATGTTCTGTGAAACGGATCTAGCCAGAAGAAGCCAGGAACTGAACTGTTTATCCAGCAAGCGGTGTGGCTGAGAGAGAATCCAGTGACTTTCTGTGATCCGGGATTTTTTTTTTTTTTTGTCTCCACAGTTAAACCTCGCCTCCCACCTCATTGCCTTCAGGCCTCTACGTAGCTCCAAAGAAAGTTTGGAATTTGGAAACGTAAATTGCAGTGGAATTTTACTAAAATAGGACACAGGGAAAGGAATTGCTCTATAGATGAGAGCTAAATATAAATCAGTACTTACATCTAAATAAATGCTTAAATACTTGCCGTTTCATAATCTGGTGACAGGAATCCGAATGCATTGTCGTTAGCCCTTAAAGTCAGACATGCTTCTGTTGGCCCCAATGTTCTCATCAAATGTCATGCTTTCAGTATAATTTATGTTCTTATTTCCCCCCCCTCCTCATTTCATAAAAAATAACATGGTTTACTTTGAAATAGCCTGGTATAAATCAGGGGATGCAACTAGAAAAAATTATTAAAATTGTATTAATGTAAAGAATTAGAAATAGCCAAGACTGGTTTGGCTCAGTGGATAGAGCGTCGACTTGTGGACTGAAAGGTCCCAGGTTCGATTCCCGTCGGGGGCATGTACCTTGCTTGCAGGCACATCTCCACTGTGGGGCGTGCAGGAGGTGGCTGATCGATGTCTCTCTCTCATCGATGTTTCTAGCTCTCTATCCCTCTCCCTACCTCTCTGTGAAAAATCAATAAAATATATTTTTTTAAAAAAAGAATTAGAAATAGCAACCTGACTCGTGAAACAAACAAACAAGACACTTGATGTTATCACATGTACCTGTAATCGAATGATGGTGGAACAGAGCACATTGTGGTGCTGGGTCTGAGTTTGTATAAGCGTGTGTACCTTTACACAGGTGGACACAGAATATGTCTCTCCAACTGTAGTACCTAAAAGTGGCTCGCATTTTCAGTTATTTGAAAGAACAACCTGCTTTTATATTGAATAGGCAATGCATAGATGCTACCTGCTTCCAAGTAAGAATGCGCTCATCGCATATAATTTAGAGGTATTCCTTCGGGAATATCAATGACTGTCCCTACACACTCACTATGAGAAATATCAGGGAATCGGCCGGAATGAGCTACAGTTGATAAGATTCAGGCTTTACCTCAAAGCAGGGACTGTGCTTTCTTGGTTGGATGCTACTACGACCGGTAGCAGGACTTGGGCAGCAAAGTAGCGGGCAGTAAAAGAATCCTTCCCAGCATTAGGACTGGGTAATGTTGACCCCGTGAGGGGGTCCTGGAAGGCAAGGACCATGTCTGCCTCGGGGGTGTGTTTCTAGGGTGTCACTTTATAGCTGCCTCATAACAGGTACCCCCAAAACCGTGTGACCATCATTTAAAAATTGGTGCTTAAAGCACTGAGTTACGTCTCAAAAACCGACTACATGACTTGTGCCCCGTTTCTCTGCTCGAACAGGGAGAAGATCCAATTTATTCGAACGGAAGGGACCCCAGGATTGGTGCGTCTTTCAAGCGATGCAGACCTTGTGATGTTGCTGAGGTAGGTGGCGCTTATTCTTGAACGAGGAAGGGTCTCGTTACCGGGTATCAGGAGCCTTTTAGGAAGTAACTGGCCAGTCCTGGTCGCCGTGGCTCTTGAGGTGCCGTGGGACACTTCCGTTGCAGAGGTGGGTGCTGGTGGGATGGTCCTGCGCTCCGGATCGCCTTTCCCATCACGGAATGTCTGGTTTTGTGTTGGCCCGTGGGTGGAGGAGGTGGGATTGGAGCGGGGGCGGGTCTCAGAGGCCAGGGAAGGGGATGTCCCATTCACAGGGTGGAGCAGAGGGTAGAGACAGCTTCCCCTTCACCATAGAAGAGGTCACGTTTGTATTTTCTTTCAGATTGTGTGTGTGTGTGTGTGTGTGTGTGTGTGTAACATGGACTTAATCCCCTTTGGCTGATTCAATACTGTTTATTTACTTTCTGGTTCTAAGAGTTGAGATCTGGGAAGTCAGATCAAGTTGAAATGTGGTCTCTGGTTCTCACCGTCAACTCGATAGCCCTCATAAAACCGACCCATGGTGTTTTCTTTGCTGATGGTTAGGGCACTTTGGTCTTAAATTTTAGGGTCGTTTCAAGGGAAAATAGCCGAGTTTGAAAAGCTCTTTTCATTTTCTTTCTTCCTCTTTCTTTCTTTCTTTCTTTCTTTCTTTCTTTCTTTCTTTCTTTCTCCCTTTATATATATATATATTGATTTTTTACAGAGAGGAAGGGAGAGGGATAGAGAGTTAGAAATACCAGTGAGAGAGAAACATCGATCAGTTGCCCACAACCAAGGTCCATGCCCTTGACCGGAATCGAACCTGGGACCTTTCAGTCCGCAGGCTGCTGTTCTATCCACTGAGCCACACCGGTTTTGGCTGCTGACTGTCTTTTAGAAGAGTAGTGGGCACAGCAGACACGGGACTGGGGAATCGAACATCAAAAGCCTCACATTGGAAACCCATCATAACGCCAGAGTCAGCGAGGGGCTGACCATTTAGGGGCTATTTTGTGTTTGCTTTTAACGCTCCTTTTCAGTCTTTTTGAGCTCTGAAGGCCGCGACCGCGGCCTGCCCCTCGGATGAGTCTGTGAAGGTGCTTTGTGTACTCACGAGGGGCTCTCAGTACATGTCTGTGTGTTGGAGTCTTATTCCCAAATTTAACCCACAGGTGCTCTTGCGCACACACATGTGGACTCAAACCCACGCATGAAAGTGGCAGAACAGAAGCAACACAGAGCCGGGAGGGAACCAGACAGGGGGCCGCAGGTTGCTCAGAAGCGGCCACCAGTCTGGGCGGGGACTGGCCCACAGGCAGAGGGACAGAGGGACAGGGGTCAGGGGTCGGGGACGAGGCCTTGGGTGGGACTGTGTGAGCGTGGAGGTGTGGCTGGTGCCCCCTTACTGGCTGAAGTTCACGCTCTGTCTCTCGTTCCTCCGCAGTTTGTTCGAAGAAGAGATCATGTCCTACGTGCCTCCGCATGCCTTACTGCACCCCAGCTACTGTCAGTCCCCACGCGGCTCCCCCGTGTCCTCTCCCCAGAACTCGCCAGGTGAGTCCGCCTGCAGCTCTCGGCGGAGCCGGCCCCGGGTCGGGGTCTGCTCTTCATCGGGGACATGCGGGGGTGCATCTTCGGGGCCAGCCCGGGGCCTGCTCGGTGGCCCCCGCTCTGTGCTTGTTTTCCCGGGGGGACTCCTGCTGGCAGGAGGTAATGACATCGTGGAATAGAGAGGTCCAGGTTCGCCGTGTGACCTGGCCAGAGACGGCACGTACTCTTCCTGCTGCGGGGCCTCATGCGCCTGGGGAAACGTTAGGGCGCAGAATACACCGTGTCAGCGTGGGGGGTGTGACAGGTTTCAGTTAGGAGGCTGGTTCACGGAAGCGTAAAAAGAAATCTCTACGTTCAAGAGAGAACAGAGAATGGGAACGGGGCAGCTTCAGGGATTTGGGGAGAGTTTTCCCTGCAGGAGTCACTGCCTGCGCTGGAGGGGACATCGAAGGACGTGTGGGCAGACAGGGCGTGTGATAGAGGAACCAACGCAAATGTTTACGTTCCAGTTCCTTTCCAAGGAGGTGTGTTGTGAATGAAGGGGTGAATGGATGAATGAAGGGGTGATGGATAGATGAAGGGGTAAATGGATGAATGAAGGGGTGATGGATAGATGAAGGGGTAAATGGATGAATGAAGGGGTGAATGGATGAATGAAGGGGTGAATGGATGGATGAAGGGGTGAATGGATGGATGAAGGGGTGAATGGATGGATGAATGAAGGGGTGAATGGATGAATGAAGGGGTGATGGATAGATGAAGGG
>JAAGEH010000413.1:2865942-2940226 GCA_011751065.1 Lasiurus cinereus | reverse complement strand
TGATGGATAGATGAAGGGGTGAATGGATGAATGAAGGGGTGAACGGATAAATGAAGGGGTGAATGGATGAATGAAGGGGTTAATGGCTAGATGAAGGGGTGATGGCTAGATGAAGGGGTGAACGGATGAATGAAGGGGTGATGGATAGATGAACAAACGAATGAACGCACGAACGAACGAATGAATGAATGAACGAAAGAAAACGCAGCTCGGCAAGTGAGCGCTTCCGGAGGAGGGTAGCCATGATGTGGTCACTCAGCCGTGTGCCCTCGTTAGAGGCAGAGCCCGCTCACACGTCTACCAGCTTCCAGACCCTAAGGCGAGGCCCCTGGGAAGCCGACTCCGTGTGGTGTGCGAAGAGCTGCTCTGTGCTCGCCGAGGGGTGGCACGTGTTTCCACACGCTGTTGTGAAAATGAAGCCCCAGCCGCGGCCGCGGGTTTACGGGGCATCCTCTGCGATCGCGGCGCCCGTGCGCCCGGGATGAAGGACGCGCTCGGCCTTTGAGGGGCTCAGAGCGCCACCGAGCCAGCGAGCGACTCCGTAAAGCTCTGTGGCCCGCGCTGTGTCGCAGAACGTGTGGCAACGCAGATGTGGGCGCACGCCTTCCCTTAAGACCAGGGATAGTGTGAGTGTGAGTGTGTGAGTGTGAGTGTGTGTGTGTGAGTGTGTGAGCGTGTGTGTGTGAGAGAGTGTGTGTGTGTATGAGTGTGTGTGAGAGTGTGTGAGTGTGTGTGAGTGTGAGTGTGTGTGTGTGAGTGTATGAGTGAGTGTGTGTGTGAGTGTGTGTATGAGTGTGTGTGAGTGTGTGAGTGTGTGTGTGAGTGTGTGAGAGTGTGTGTGAGTGTGTGTGAGTGTGTGTGAGAGTGTGTGTGGGTATGTGTGTGTGTGAGTGTGTGTGAGAGTGTGTGTGAGTGTGTGTGAGAGTGTGTGAGTGTGTGTGCGTGTGTGTGAGTGTGTGTGAGTGTGTGTGCATGTGTGAGAGTGGGTGAGTGTGAGTGGGTGAGTGTGAGTGAGTGTGTGTGTGGTTCTCCCTGTTACTCTCCATTGCTGAGCTGTGTTCCGGAAGATGGAGTCATCCAGACACTACTGGCCGGCTTGGTAGTCAGTCTGCTCTCACCCACTGACAGAAGGTTTTGAAGCTGTCCTAGAGATTTTTCCTTTTTTTTAGAAAGCGAACCAGGGTAGAGGTGAGCTCTGAGCCACCCCCATACACGAGAGGCCTGGGACCCGGAGGGAGGGACGAGGCCGAGCTTGCTCCCCATCCAGGCGCTAGGCCTCCAGGCAGCCGGGGTTCCCGTCTGCCTGGGAAGGAGAGAGAAGAAGGAGCCCTGGTGTCCGTCGCTGAGACCTTTTCCTGCAAATAATGCGCGCAGCGCCGGCTGCCCTGTGAAGTCACCCTGCATGGGGCCGCTTCCCAAGTGTAACACTGACCTTCCTGAGTCCGGCTTCCTCTTCAAGTCCACCAGGAGGGCACCATCGCTCTGGGCCGGGGTCCTGGGGCCTGGAGCCCACACAGCGCTGCCGCCTCATCTCCCAGAAAGATCTGTTTGCTCTCCGGAGCGGGGTCCATCGCTCCGGCCCTGGGACGTCCGGGCAGTGCACCTGCCGTGCTGAGGAGGCGGGCAGGGGCCAGCGGCCTCATTCGCTGTCATTTCTGAGCCGTGAAGTCATGGGCAAAGGGCTTTTTCACCACAACTATTAGCAGAAGCATTTTTTATTTTTATTATTTTTTGCCTTTAACATCTGTCACCAGAGCGTCCGTAGTTGAGTCACTTGAGCGGGAGCATCCGTGGAGTCAGAGCTGTTTTATGGGGCCCGGGTTGAGACGGATGGATGCATGATGGATGGATGCAGGATGGGGTCCCCCATGTCCGTTGACGGAAGCAGCCGGGGGTTTCGGTGTGAGCCGTGGACTCCTGCGGACCCACGTCTCTCCGAGCCTGGACGCTGCTCGTGGCGTGGAGGGCTCTCCCTCGCCTCTTCCCTGCCCGTGGCGTGCTCCCGGCTGTCCGGTCTCCTGGCCAGCTTTGCTCAGACCGCAGCACCGACGGCCTCATGAGTGGACGTGGGGTGCGCTGCCCTGTCCCTGGGCGTCCAGGAGTGTCCGTCGCCGGAGGCCATGCTGCCCAGGTGTTCTGTGGGTGCTTTGCCCCGGGGAGGGGGCAGGTGGATGATGGTTCTCAGGCGTGGCTGCCTCTGGAGTTGGTGGGGAGCCCCATAAAACACCAGCCGGCCACACCCCGTGGAGTCTGAGGCCTGTGTCCTGGGTGTGGCCTGGTCGCGGAGGTTGAAGCTCCCGGGGGGTGTGAGGTGCAGCCAGCGGTGGGGACCACGGCCGAGCAGCGCCTCCTGCACCCAGACGCTCAGGGCGGTTTATTGGCTTCCTCTGCGACAAGCTCTTGGCTCTGCGGGAGGAAGCGTCCGTCTGCAGACGGGCCGTGGGCCTGCAAGTGGTCAGTCCCCGTGTGACCGAGCCCATCCCGAGCCCCGGTGCCCAGCTCCACGCGGCCAGCGGCGGCCAGAGCGGAGACACCGGCTGCTCCGGCAGAGCGGGCCGGGTACCACTCGTTCAATCCCAAGCGAGGCCCCTCTCTGCACTGCGGTGCCCTCCTGTCCCTGCACCTGCGCAGCTGCCATTTCCAGCTCCACACGCAGAGAGCTGCCAGGCCCACCCACCAGCCTCCCAGCCTCCCTCCCCGCACCCCCTCCCCAGCCTCCCTCCCACACCCCATCCACCAGCCTCCCTCCCGCACCCCTCCCCCAGCCTCCCTCCCACCCCTCTCCCCCAGCCTCCCTCCCACAACCCTGTCCATCAGCCTCCCAGCCTCCCTCCCACACCCCCTCCCCAACCTCCCCCCGACACCCTGTCTACCAGCCTCCCAGCCTCCCTCCAACACTCCTCCCCCAGCCTCCCTCCCACACCCCCTCCACCAGCCTCCCTCCCACACGCCTCCCTCCCACCCCCCTCCCCCAGCCTCCCTCCCACACCCCATCCACCAGCCTCCCTCCCACACCCCATCCACCAGCCTCCCTCCTAGGACAGTCCACCAGCCTCCCTCCCCGTGCTGCTTTGGATGTCGAATAGATCTGGCTCCAACCCCAGACCCTCCATTCACTGGCATGTGACTCCCGTTGCCTTGGTTTCAGGGGTGATGCTGGGAAGGATAACAATGCCCGCTCCCTGGACTGGGGAGGACTCACTCCCCAGGACCCGCTATGCAAAGCGCACGGTCCCTAAGGCACAGCCGCCACCCAACCAGCGGATGGCAGTGACGGTGTTCTGAAACTTTATTTCTTAAATGTCTTACTGATTTCGGAGAGGAAGGGAGAGGGAGAGAGAGATAGGACATCAATGATGAGCGAGAATCATGGGTGAGCTGCCTCCTGCATACACCCCACTGGGGATCGGGCCCTGACCTGGAATGGAACCCTGACCTCCTGGTTCCTAGGCTGATGCTCAACCCCTGGACCACGCCGGCCGGGCCTAAACACTTGACCTTACCACGCGAGTTCCTGCTTCTCGCCTGCCCACTGGTACCCGCTCTTACATCACATTGTACATGTTCCCCCTCGTCCCCACCTCAGTGCAGGCTCCCCTGCCTCAGGCCTCCATTGCGACCGCTCCTACCTGCCTCCCGCTCCCCACCCCCCCACTGTCTTCTCTCCTCACCACCCTGCACCCCACTGCTCACTGCATGGGGCCCAGGCTCCTCGCCGTGTTTCCAGTTCCTCTCCGAGTTTGCCTCCAGCCTTCTCGCTGCTGTCCCTCCCCCCAACCCCCCGGGGTCCCCTCTGCCCTGGGAGCGGGTCTCCCGTGCCTGCTGACCGTGTTCGCTCGTGGGGCGTACTGAGCTCAGCTGCCGCTCCCCCGGAGTACAGATCAGGGTAAAGGCCTGGCTCAGAGGCAGCCTGCTCCCCGCCTTCGCCATCTGATCTCTGTCGTCCTCACTCGCTGTCCCCGTCTCCATGACCCTGACCTCGGTGCACACCTGGGCCGGGCAGCCGGGCCAGGGCCTGGCTGTGGCCGTGGAGCGCACGCTACCTTCGAGGGAACACACGCCAGCGATGGCCGGAGCTCCTACCTTTTCTGGTGGAAATAGGGATTTTTTTACTGAAACCTCCTCATTTTTAAGTGCTGAAAAGTTCATTTAAAATCCTTACAAATGGTTTTAATGCAAACAGAATGGACCTCTAGGTCTGGGTCCAGCCCAGGACAATAGGCCCCATCATCTCTGCTGTACAGTTAGCACACCGTCTGGGTTGGGACTTAATCACACGTTCTCTCATTGTTTGACATGGCTTATCTATTTATTTACTTACTATTTTTTATTTTATTATTTTCTTTATTGATTAAGGTATTACATGGGTGTCTTTATCCCCCGATTGGGCCCGCGGCCCTCACGCAGGCCTGCACCCCCCTGTTGTCTGGGTGCACGGGTTAGGCTTTTATATACATGCATACAAGTCCTTTGGTTGATCTCTCCCCCTTACCCCCACCCTCCCCCGCCTTCCCTCTGAGGTTTGACGGTCTGATGGATGCTTCCCTGTCTCCGGATCTGTTTTTGTTCATCAGTTTATGTTGTTCTTTATATTCCATAAGTGGGTGAGATCATGTGATACCTGTCTTTCTCTGGCTGGCTTATTTCGCTTAGCACAGTGCTCTCGGGTTCCACCTACAGTGGTACCTCGAGATACGAGTTTAATTCGTCCCGTCACCTTGAGGCGTGGGAAACTAGGAGACGCTCGAGTCGCGGTAAACTGGTGGGTCGTGTGCAGCCAGCCGATCCATGCAATCACTCCTATCTCAAATGTTGCCCGTATTTCAAAGCAAAAATCGCTCGCTCGACGGCTCGTATCTCAAAAATCTCGTATGTTAGGGCACTCGTATCTCGAGGTACCACTGTAAATGGTAAGAATTCCTCCTTTCCTTACCGCAGCGTAGCATTCCACTGCGTTTGACATGTTTCATTGCTGATTTCCCAGCCCCGGTGCCCACTTTGGGGAACTCTGTCTGCCTCATTCTGCGCAGCCCTGGCTGGGCCTAACGTGGTGTTAGCAATGAATGACCACCACGGAGCAGACTCATTCATCACACAAATGTTTGTGTTGTGTTTTTTTAAATATATTTTATTGATTTCTTACAGAGAGGAAGGGAGAGAGAGAGAGCTAGAAACATTGATGAGAGAGAAACATTAATCAAGCACCTTCTGCCAACCTCCTATTGGGGATGTGCCCGCAACCAAGGTACATACCCTTGACCGAAATCGAACCTGGGACCTTTCAGTCCACAGGCTGACGCTCCATCCACTGAGCCAAACCGGTTTGGCCATCACACAAATGTTTAGTGAGCTTACTGCGGTGTGTACTGCACAGGGCTTCCACATGCCTGTTTCCCGGTCTCTCTCGTTGTGTTGGGAAATCCCGGGTGGAAATTTCCAGTGTCCCTGTTGGGGCCCTGACTCCCGTTTTCATCACCGACTCTGCCTCCCGGCCCGTTGCTTAGACACCTCATGACCCAAAGCCAGAGTTTTCTGTGGAAAGAGGAACTGTGACTTCTACATTTCATGAAGGATACTTGTCCTATGATGCGACATTTAAAAAAATTCTTTAGATGATCTGTAGATCAGCACAGTCCTGGGCACATACTAAGAGAAGCAGGGGCTCTGTGGAGGTGGGCAAAAGTGGGGGGACCCGGGGGACATCTGTAACAGGGTCAACAATAAAAGAAACGCATGCACATGGTCACGCGGAACAAAGAACGCAGCGAATGGCAGTCTTACTCACTCTGCACAGCCAGGAGACCTGCCTCCTGCAGTTACGTCTGAATTCTTGATTGGACATCCAGAGTACACTGGTACCTCGAGATACGAGTGCCCTAACATACGAGATTTTTGAGATACGAGCTGTGGAGCGAGCGATTTTTGCTTTGAAATACGAGCAGCATTTGAGATAGGAGTCATCGCGCGGATCGGCCGGCTGCACACGACCCACCAGTTTACCGCGACTCGAGCGTCTCCTAGTTTCCCACGCCTCAAGGTGACGGAACGAATTAAATTCGTATCTCGAGGTGCCACTGTATTCTACCCTGTGGCATACAATGCGTGCAGTTGGGTGTCTGGAGCAATTCCTAGTGGCAGTGCGTCCCCAAAAGAAGTTTCGCGGGTTTTCCATGGAGGGAAGGCTGGGCACTCGCCGCCCTTGCTTTAGACACCGCATACTTCTCACATGACAGCTTCCTGTCTGATTGGCATGAGGTCACCTCAGCAGCCAGCAGAGACATCCCGCCTCCCTCCGCACTGGGCATGCGGAATCCTGCTTGGTGCACACAGCTTGGGCTGAAAGGCGGAACCGATTTGACGAACACCTGGCCCCATCAGAACTACCCAATCAGCTGCGTTCTTTTCGCCCAGTGTGCCCCCAAGAGGAGCAGCAGGGGCTGTGTGGAGGTGGGCGAAGGTGGGGGGAGCGGAGGACATCTGCATCAGGGTCAGCAATCAAAGAGGCCAGTGCGTGCCCATGCTCTGCGAGACCAGAATACAGCGAGTGGCCGTGCTGTTCGCGTGAGCTCTGTGCAGCCTTTAGCCCGGACAGGGGGAAGCCGTGGGAACGGGACGTGTGGATGGGCCCTTGCCCCCATCCCCTCCGGTCCCAGGTCCGGTGACAGGTGTCCCTGGTGACATCACGCACGCCGGGACATCGCGCCAAGCCGACCCCCTCTCTCTATGGTTTGCTGTAGGTACGCAGCGGGCCAACGCCCGGGCGCCCGCCCCTTACAAGCGAGACTTCGAAGCCAAGCTGAGGAACTTCTACAGGAAGCTGGAGACGAAGGGATACGGACAAGGCCCGGGGAAGTTAAAGTAAGTCCCAGGGAAACCTGCATGGGGTGCGCGGGGGGTGAGAGCAGGGGGTGCAGCCGGTCGTGCTTTGGGGCGGACGCCCACCGTGGTTTTCGGCGGCGTAATCATTGTGGGGTCTGTCCGTGGCAGCGCCGTACAAAACACAGCGCTGGCACGGAGCACGATTAAGGTTTGAAAGGAAACAGTAAAGAAACGACCACACTCCATGCAAACAGTATTCAGGAAAAGTGCCAGCTGCCCAGCCACTGAGCATTGATCTATGAACCAGGAGGTCACGGTTCCATTCCCCGTCAGGGCACATGCCTGGGGTGCAGGCTCTATCCCCAGGGGGCAGTGTGCAGGAGGCAGCTCATCAGTGATTCTCTCCCATCATTGATGTTTCTGTCTCTCTCCCCTCCTTTCTGCCATCAACAAAACTTGATTTAAAAAATAATAATGAAAATGACCAGCTGGTTTACTAATTCTCCTGGCCTAGCGTGGACTCACTGGCTCTGAGGCTGCCGCTGGTCCTCATCTCTCAGCACTGTCCCCTGAGCTGGCCAACGTGCAGGCATCGTGCCCAGCCCTGTCGCACCGTGAACTAAACTTGCCTCGTCCTCCGCACACCTCGTGAACGCCGTTCCCTTGGGGGACACAGAATTTCCCCTCCTGTTCTCACGGTCAGCTCTCTAGGCACCTAGTCCCTCGGTTGCTTTTCTACGGTGTCTGCCTTCACCTCCACCGAAATGGGGAGATGGAAGCGGCCGCACGAGGTGTGGGCAGAATGATGCTCATTCCCTACCTGCCTCTGCTGCCCTCATCCCCTCATACCCCCATCCCCCATTCTCCCATCCCCCTTCACCCCGTGCCAGGCCCTCACCGAGGTCACAGCCCCCTGAGAGAGGACAAGGAGGAGGAGTTGCTACTGCAGCCCCACCACCTTCTGGGGGCCCAGGAGAGGGCCCAGGGGAGCCCACCGCCCACAACTCAGCACCCCCTCCCACGGAGGGCTCGCTTGGTTCAGTGCGCGGTCCACTCCCCTCACCCCAGAAAGCACCAGCCCCCCCATCCCGGGCCTCTCGGAGCCTTCCCTCCTGATGTTTCTCTGATGAAGCTCCTGATCCAACTTCCCTTCGATGGCCCCCATCTGGCCCCCTTTCCACGGCTGTTGTCACCAAGGCACACGGTGTGTGCTCGCGGATGACCTTCACTGTCCTTAGGGCAAGTGTGATCCTGGGCCGCACGCATCCGTCCTCTGTGGCTGTCCCTTCGGGCGTCTCCAGATGCTCCTCACGGGGACGCTGAGCCCAGCGCATGGAACCCCCTGCCGTGGGGGACACAGAGTTTCCCCCCTGTTCTCACGGTCCATCTCTAGGCACCTAGTCCCTCAGTTGCTTGTCTACGGCCACTCGGGCGCCAACCACGACCTCCTGGGGCCGTCCTTCCTCTGCCCAGCACCGTGCGGGGCCCGGGATGCCGCCCGTTGTCCTGGGTAGATGGACTCGCCCCTCAGGGGGCCCCTGGGCGTTCGCAGGTCAGAGGGGGGCTGTCCCCCTGTTTCAGCGCTTCTCTTCCGCCGCAGCGGCCAGTGCGGCCGAGAGTTAAAGACGGACGTGGCCTCGGTGACAGGGAGCGATGGTACCCTGTGTCCCCAAAAGTCAGACATCCCCCGAAAATAAGGCCTACTTCCAGTGTTGCCTCTCGCTGTCATAGAAGGCATCTCCCCAAATATAAGGCCTCCCGATCATCAGGCCTCCCCCCGAACCTAAGGTCTCCCTGGAATAGAAGGCCCCCGAAGCTACCGTCAGGCGTCTGACTCCTGATGTAAAGAGACCTCCCCCGGCCTGAGCAGCTCCGGCTGCGCTGTGGCCCATCAGGGAGCCGGTTTGTGATGACAACGACTACCGGACCGTAGACAGGTCATCCATTTCCTTTTTTTGTTCAACAATAAACGTGTACCATCTTCTTCTCCATGGAAAAATAAGACATCCCTGGAAATAAGACCTCGCACCTCTTTGGGAGCAAACATGAACAGAAGACACTGTCTTATTTTTGGGGGAATGGGGTATGCCGTCAGTCCTTTGGCCTCGTCCGCATGGTAACTGGAAGTGGAATGGCCAGAAGTGCCCAGGCCTGGACAGATGAGGATTGGGCAATAACCTTTCTTTCTTTTTTTTTAAATTTGATTTTCCCCCACATTGTCTCCCGGTGGACAGGCTGATCATCAGGCGAGATCACTTACTCGAGGACGCTTTCAACCAGATCATGGGCTACTCCCGCAAAGACCTGCAGCGGCACAAGCTGTACGTCACCTTCGTCGGGGAGGAAGGGTGAGTGGCCGGGAGCCGCGGCCGGGGAGGGAGCCGGGCTGGGCGGCAGGGCGGGGTCTCCCCACATCCTCGCTGCGGTCGCCGGCAACAGGAAGCCCTCTGGCAGGAAATGCCGCTCTCACACGCTGAAATCTGGGCTTTTTTTTTTTTTTTTAATTTAAAGGCCTCCTCTGGTTTTCAGATCATTTGGCGTAGACATTCTTTGGCAAAAAATCGTCATGATGGAGCATTTTTGAGAGCAGCGTTCGGTCTTGTCTCCTCTCTGATTCTCTCAACGGGGAGAGTGGGCTTTGAGGGGTAACAACACACAGAGGGATTGCTCTCAGCGTCTGTGCTCTTGTCCCCCGGCCCGGGTGCCAGGCAGAACGTGCTTTGCCTGGCAGACACATCCCGTTTCAGCATCAACGCGTTAGAATTCCGCTCTTCTGCCCAGAAGCCTCCGCAGCAGTGACGGGTGGGTCTGGGTTCTTGGTGTTCTCATGGGTCTGGGTTCTTGGTGTTCTCTCCTTTGGGAGGGCAACACATCTAGTGAGATGGCTGCCAGCTGTACACAGAGGTCCCCCACCTTCCGTGAGTCCTGCCTGAGGGTGCGCATGTAGATGAAGGTCAGGGATGAGGAGCAAAGACTCACAGTCTTCATTGCATCTGGATGGATGTGGCTGTGGGTACATGGCACATGAGAGAAGACAGCTCTCCTGTCTCCCAGGCCCCTTCTGCTTTCCCGTGTCAGGGCAGGGTTCGAGTCTCGGCACCGGCGATGTAACCCAGACATCACCTGAGTGAAGTAAACAA
The DNA here is from genome assembly GCA_011751065.1 of Lasiurus cinereus. Lineage (NCBI taxonomy): Eukaryota > Metazoa > Chordata > Mammalia > Chiroptera > Vespertilionidae > Lasiurus > Lasiurus cinereus. The sequence goes on along the minus strand of JAAGEH010000413.1, from coordinate 2,930,267 downwards.
AACCCCACACCAACCATTGCCTGCACTCTGCTGTCTTCTCCTGGATTGTATTGATTGGGACTATTTCCCTCTCAGTCATGCCCAGGAATAAACTATGTTAGATTATAGAATTGTAATAGTAACATCCCACCAATTAAACCACCCGGGATACAGTTCATGCCACGGAGGCTCCAATGTATAAAACAACTGCACGTGCTACATGGAGCCAGGTTATAGCAAAGCTGAGATTCACCACCAGGCCTGAGTTCTTCATTCCATCCTCTTGGCCCAACGCCGGGATGTAGGCAAAACTCCTGCACCTCTGCTCTGTCTGAATGTTTTTCCTACCATGGGTCTTTCACCATTTCAACTAGCGCCTGGCGACTTCCGCTCTTCGCGTGCCCTGTGGTCTCGTCTCCCCGCCGAGACGCGATGGAAGTGAAACCTTACAGGGGAAAAGAGCATGACGTGCCCCGAGTTGCACAGAAGCTGCCGGAGACCCGGGCCCTCACATAGGTTTGTGGCCTTAAAGATGCAGGTGCACAGCTGAAAATGGATGCAGGTGTTTTTAGCCGAGTCGCAGGTATGCATGGGATGCCAGGTATTTCCTGAGAGCGTCAGCCCGGTTTGAATGAGAATGCGTTCCCTCCCCCGGAGCGCCAGCTGCCTTCCTTCGTCGTGGAGACCTCAGAGACGCAGGCAAGAGTTGTTGGGAGCCCTGGAACTCGCGTCTGAATGGAACAGGTGCTTGCGAGGTTTGGTCATCCCTCAGGCAGTGTCCCTGGGATTCGGACTGATGACGTCTGTTCCTGGGAGGAGGCCCAGGCGGAGCGGGGCTTGACAACTCTGTATTTGATTGCCATCGATGCTTCCTGCTTCTGTCACCTGTTTTCCACCTAGAACCCCAGGGGGAAAATAGGATATATCGAGGTGTGGATTTCAGTCGCCAGAAACAGTGACTTAACTTTGTGATTGCCACAGTGGCACAAACAACAGTGAATGATGGGACATGGTCCCGTGTGGGGACAGGGAATGTGGGAAGGGTATAGGGAAAGTAGGAACTTCCAAAGAGGCAACGATATACCATTTGAATAGCCAAAGATGCAAAAGACCCATCATCAGAAAATTATAAGACACTGAAGAAAGATCATTGAAGAAGATACAAATAGGTGCAAGCATATACCGTGTTCATGGGTAGGAATAATTAGCATAATTAAATGGCCATACTACCCAAAGGAATTCCTCTGAAGATACCAATGATGTATTTCACGGACCTAGAATATCCCCAAAATTAATATAGAACCACAAAAGACCTGAATAGCCATAGCAATCTTCAGAAAGAACCAAGTTGGTGCCCTAGCTGGTTTGACTCAGTGGATAGAGCGTCAGCCTGCGGACTGAAGGGTCCTGGGTTCAATTCCGGTCTAGGGCACATGCCCGAGTTGCAGGCTTGATCCCTAGGGTGGAGCATGTAGGAGGCAGTTGATCAATGATTCTCTCTCATCACTGATGTGTCTATTTTTCTCTGCCTCTCTTTTCCTCTCTGAAATCAATAAAAAAATGTTTTTTAAAAGAGGACATAGTTGGAGGTAATCATGCTATGATAGCAAACTCTACTACAAGGCCATAGTCATCAAAATAGCCTGGCACTGGCATAAACATAGACGTATAGATGAATAGATCAGAATAGAGAGCCCAGAAGTAAACCCACTCCTTTATGGTCAATTAATTATTAACAAAGGAGGCAAAAACATACAATGAGGTATAGTCTATTCAATAAACGGCGTTGGGAAAATTGGATAGATACGTGCAAAACAATGAAACTAACCTTATCTTCTTACACCATATACTAGAATAAACTGAAAATGGATTAAAGACTTAAATGTAAGGCTTGAAACCATAAAAATCATAGAAGAACACATAGGCAGTAAGATCACTGGACATTTTTCTTAACAATATTTTTTCTGACATATCTCCTGCAACAAGAGAAACAAAAGGAAGAATAAACAAGTGTGACTACATCACACTAAAAAAACTTTTGTACAGTGAAGGAAACCATCAACAAAACAAAAAGACAACCCTACTGAATGAGAGAACATATCCAACAAGGATACATCTGATAAGGGATTCATATCTAAAATTTATAAAGAACTTATATAACTCAAGACCCCCAAAAGCAAGCAATCCTATTAAAAAAAATGGGCAAAGGACCTGAATAGAGACTTCTCCAAAGAGGCCATACAGATGGCCAGTAGACATATGAAAAGATGCTCAACATCACCGGTCATCAGAGAGATGCAAATTAAAGCCACAGTGAGATCTCACCTCACACCTGTCGGGATGGCTGTCATCGATAAATCAACAAACAACAAGTGCTGGCGAGGACGTGGAGAAAAGGGAACCCTCGCGCACTGTTGCTGGGAACGCAGACTGGTGCAGCCGCTGTGACAGAAAACACTGAGGATCCTCAGAAAATAAGAAATGGAATGGCCTTATGACCCAGTGATTCCTGGGAATATATCTTCAGAAACCTGAAACACTCAATTGAAAGAATATATGCACCCCTGTGGTCATTGCAGCATTATTTACAATAGCCAAGATCTGGAAGCAGCCCAAGTGCCCATCAGTGGATGAGTGGATAAAAAAGCTGTGGTACATCTATACATGGAGTACTACTCGGCCATAAAAAAGGAGACAGTCTTACCTTTTGTGACAGCATGGATGGACCTGGAGAGCATGATGCTAAGTGACATAGCCATTCGGAGAAAGACAAGTACCACATGACTTCCTTTATATGTGGGATCTAATGAACACATTAAACTAACACAATAGATACAGACATAGTTACGGAGAACAGACTGGCAGCCGGCCGATGGGAAGGAGGTTGGGGGGCTGAATGAAAAAGGTAAAGGAATTAAGCAAAAAAAACAAACACACACACACACACATACATACAACACAGCATCTCATAGACACAGACAACACAATGGTGGTTACCAGAGTGGACAGGTTGGTGGGAGGAGATAGAGGAGGTAGACTTTGACTGGTGAACACACAATACTATATATATACATATATATGATGTCCCCCCAAAATGTGTACACACACTTTGAATAATCATAAAGGCAGTGTTCATTAAAATACAGTTCTTTTTCAAAAGTTGAGCTATCAACTGTGAAAGTGTATGTACACTTTTTGAGACACCCTGCCTATATATAGTATTATAGAAGTGTACACTCGAAATCTATATAATTTTCTTAACCAACATAATCTCAATAAATTCTATAAAAACTTGAACCAAAAAAAAAAAAAGAATGCATCTCCCTGTACTCCAAAAAGTTGTGAATTTGCAGGTTTACAGAGACTTTTGCTTTAAGCCAGTGGCTCCCCACCTGTCCTTGGCCACACCCCCCTACGTGTTTCTAAAATCTTGATGCCCACCCCCCTCCTGTGACATACAATTCTTATTATTCAGAAAGTGAGCTTCTATTCATGTGGAGGAAGCCTCAAAGGCCATGAACTTGGCCTACACAAGCTTCCAAAGAACACGGCATCCGTGAAAGAGAAAAATAAAGGAACGAAAGGACGGGTGAAGTACTGAGGGGGGAAATCACTAAGAAATCGTTTAAAAAAACAATAATATGAAATGATATGAAAAAATAGCAAAGTTTCAAAACATATTAAGAGTGAACTAAACTGCATAAGTATGTCACAATGTATATTTATGTACTATACCTGAGGCCCCTGGAACCATAAGAAAAAAATTCACTGCTAATAACTCATTTTCAAATTGCCCCCCCCGCCTTAAAAATCAAATTATCCCCCTACGGGGCATGTGCCCCATGTTGGAAACCACTGCATTAAGCTGTTTCTTTGCAGGGACCCGAAACACGGTCTAAAGATTGTCCCTGAAATGAAAAGCTGAGGCAGGAAAAATGCCGGGGAAATGGATAGTCAGAAGTATACAGATTAACTACAAATCCCGGGTGAGGTAGAATTCATCTGCAAATTTGGGGATGCTTATATTCAATTTAAAAATACAAAAAATAATTCTATCTGATTTAAAAAAAAATTTTATTAATGTGTTACATGTATTGATATCTTCCCATTGCCTCCTCCCCCCCACTCCTAGGCATACCCTAACCCCCCAGTGTCTTGCGTCCATTGGTTGTGCTGATATGCAAGCGCACAAGTCCTTCGGCTGATCTCTTATCTCCCCCACCTCTCCCTCACCTCCCCGCTGTATAAAAATACAAAAATAATTCAAGAGGCTGTTCATACTTCTCACTAAAGCAATGCTCCAGGTTTCACCCACAGTAAACAGTTTCTCGGCAAATCACTGGGATTCACTTCGCTCAGAGCTGGAGGTCCGATCTCGCCCCTGAGGTTTCCACCCCACTCTGGGCTGGCACCGTGGGGAACCCTGCGTGTCAGCGGCGGTGGCCGGGCTGGAAACTGGGTCACCTTGAGCGAATGTGGGGGAGACTGTAGGCCGTGGTTGCTTCCTTCCTTCCGGGGGGGGCTTCTGGCTGCCTTCAGGGAGGGGTTCCGTGGGGCACCGGGGAGTCTGCAGGGTGTCATTGTCTCCTGACTTCAGAGTCCTAGCAACCAAGGCTCCGCGGTGGCAGAAGTCAGCTGGGAGGACTGCGGCATCCCGATCAGGCGTCCCGGGCCCTGCGCCTCGCAGTGGGCAGCGCAGGAAGGCAGGGGCAGCCTGCAAAGAGGGGTGTTTGCCCTGCGATTGCCCCTCCTCCCTCTCCCCTCCCTGGCCAACTCGGGGAAAGTCGCCTTTCTTTGAGGAAGAATGAGTCCCTTAGAAGTAAAGGGGCCACCTCTCTGACGTCAGTCATCTGCCTTCCAAAGCCACAGGGAGACCAGGGAGGGGATGTGAGCAAACAGGCTAGCATAAGGGTTCAAGGTCAGATGCGCTCTTCCTGTGGCCTGTCTCCTCAGACAGCAGGTGAGACCACCGGAGAAGGACCCTGGGCCTGGAGGCCGAGGCCCGGGGTCTCCAGGCACCACGTGGCATGGCTCAGGCCTCGCCCACAAACCACCCACCTCCCTCCCTCCCCCCAGGCCTGCGGGAGCAGCTGCCGTAACCACGGGAGGGCGGATCGGCAGGTGCACGGGCGCGTGTGCCAACCCGGCCTGTAAGAAAGCCACGCGCTCTGTCTTCCTGAAAACTTGGGGGACACGGAGGGGGGGAGACTTCCCCCTGCCATCGTCCTCTCTCACTGTAGAGTCTACTTCCCTCGGGAGACTCTGCTTTCCGTAATGTTTCGTGGAATGTCCAGGACAGGAGAATAAAACACATTATTTTTAACAAATATTGGAGGCCAGGACAAGCCGGGCCGTGTCAGCCCGGCGACGTGATGATAGTGTTTAAAATGCTTTTATCAAAAAGTAAAGTAAATCAGCCAAAACCGGTTTGGCTCAGTAGACAGAGCGTCAGCCTGCGGACTGAAGGGTCCCAGGTTCGATTCCGGTCAAGAGCATGTATCTTGGTTGTGGGCACATCCCCAGTAGGGGGCGTGCAGGAGGCGGCTGATCGATGTCTCTCTCTCATCCATGTTTCTGACTCTGTCCCTCTCCCTTCCTCTCTGTAAAAAATCCAATAAAATATATTTTTTTAAAAAAGAAAAGAAAGAAAAAAAGTAAAGTAAATCAATAAAACGCTCCATCAGCACTTCTCGGGGCCCACACTGCCCGCCACCCCGGAGCCAGCTGCGCCGATTCCGAAACGTCCGGGCAGGCAGGCGGGCAGTGCTGGGCGGCCCGCCCCCGCGGTCGGTGGGTTCGGAGTTTCTGCATTTCCGAGCCAAGCCTGCCGGGGCGGAACCCACCTAACTGGCAGAACAGGAATGGAGCCGGCGAGCCCTGGGCCCTGAGTCACAGGAGCTGTTGACACGAGGACGTTGCCAAGGAGCCGGGAGCACACGCACAGGTGCCTGCCGGGACTCGTCCGGTTGGATAGGTCGGCCTGTCGTTTGCAGCTACCACCTGCTCGCAGGTGTGTGCAGCCCTAACGTTGGGGACCCTCCTCCAATCAAACTATAAGGCAGCGGTTCTCAACTCTGGGTCGCGACCCCTTTGGGGGTCGAATGACACTTTCACAGGGGTCGCCTGAGACCATCGGAAAACACAGGTCTTTACGTTATAATTCATAACAATAGCAAAATGACAGTGATGAAGTATGGTTGGGGGTCACCACCACATGAGGGACTGTCTTAAAGGGTTGCGGCCTTAGGAAGGTTGAGAACCACTGCTGTAAGGGCTGTGCTGGCCCTGGAGTTCAAGCAGCAGAGAGGAGTCTGACCAGCGCACGGCGATATATACCCCCCCCATCTCCGCCCTCCCCCCCGGATTACTGGTAACTGTGTTCTTTCTGGGGGAGGGGATGTTTTTATTTTTCGGGTTAATGTTTCAGGAAACCTTTTATGTGATGCTCAGCCAGATCCAGCTGTTGTCATCACGAAGGAGCCCTCCAATGAGGTTCCTCTTGGTTACCCTAGCAACCTGGACCGTAGTACAGTGGTACCTCGAGATACGAGTTTAATTCGTTCCGTCACCTTGAGGCGTGGGAAACTATGAGACGCTCGAGTCGCGGTAAACTGGTGGGTCATGTGCAGCCGGCCGATCCGCGCGATGACTCCTATCTCAAAGGTTGCTCGTATTTCAAAGCAATACGCTGGTCGCTCGCTCGAAGGCTCGTATCTCAAAAATCTCGTATGTTAGGGCACTCGTATCTCGAGGTACCGCTGTAGATGCTCTGGCCCCTGGGCGGGGTAGACCAGCAGCGCCCAGCTCTCGAGGGCTCATTCACGGGGGTGACTCCTGAGCATCTTTGTGAATGGAGTTAGGGATGGGCCCAGCCTGTCGATGGCACTGAGTCAGCATACCACCTGCAGGCAAACCTGTGCCAGGTTACTCACCCTGCCGGGTGCCAGCTCCCCAGGTAAACGAGGTTGGTTTCTTTAGAGAGCGCCACGCGTCGGATCAGCGACACACATGGAGCCCCTGTGGGGTGCAAACACGGGAACGGCGCAGTCCCTGCCCGCGGTGACACGGGCGTGTGCGGAGAGGAGGCAGGCCCACGGGCCGCGCATGTAACCCACGGAGAGTGCCGTGTTACTGAACACGGGGAGTCCAACCTCCAAACACAGCTGCTGTCTTGGTACGAAGCGTGACTCATCGAGTATGTGGCTTGCGTTTGAGCTGCCCGTGACCCTTGGGATCGGTGCCGGGATTGGGTCCGAAAGCCCCCGAGAAGCTTGGACCCCTCACCCTGAGTTATGGCCATGCCTGGAGGGTGCATACACCCCAGCGCAGTAGTTCTCAGCCTTCCTCATGCTGCGACCCTTTAATACAGCTCCTCACAGTGTGGTGACCCCCAACCATAAAATTATTTTCGTTGCTACTTCATCACTGTCAATTTGCTACTGTTAGGAAGCATCGTGTAAATGTCTGATATGCAGGAGGTCTTAGGCGATCCCTGTAGGAGGGTCGTTCGACCTCCAAAGGGGTCACGACCCCCAGGTCGGGAACCGCTGCTCTAGAGTGTGATAGTCATTTCCCACTCCCTGGAAGGACCTTCACTCAGCGGTTCTCAACCTGTGGGTCACAAACAGCTAGCAGGGTCTCCTAAGACCATCGGAAAACACAGATATTTACAGTAAGATTCATAACAGTAGCAAATTACAGTGATGAAGTAGCGACAAAAATAATTTTATGGTTGGGGATCACCACCACATAAAGAACTGTATTAAAGGGTTGTGGCATTAGGAAGGTTGAGAACCACTGCTTCACTGAGGAAGGGGATCTGTAGGAAGCCAGGTGTTGTCATAAACTAGCATGTTCCTCCCCACTTCTCCTGTAACAGGGGTTGGCCAACTTGTATGGAGAAGGGCTAGATAGTAAATATCGTAGTCTTCGCGGGCCCTGCATCCTCCACCCCACACACGCAACTCTGCCATCGTAGCAGAAAAGCAGCCACAGACCAACAGGCAACACGTGCCCAGCCTGGCTGTGTGCTGATAAAACTTTATTTACAACGCTGGGCGGTGGGCCACATTTGGCCCCCGGGCCATCGTTGACCAACCCTGGTCTAAAAGCGACTTTTTTTTGTTGGTTAGCCTTGGACATTTGCCATGTCCTGAGGGTAGGCTGTGAGGAGGGATGGATGATGGGGGGAGAGGGGGTGAGCCAGCGTCAATGCCCGGACCCTCCACCGCGCTTTCATTGGATGCCGGTCGGTGATTTCCTTCAGCCCCGGCCCATCTCAGTGAACCAAGAAGACGGATAGCACGGCGCCCGCGAGGCCAAGGGCCGTGGCGCTTTCCGTGTCCGGATTGCGTGTCCCTCCGGCAGGACCCTTAGAGAAAGGGAAGGTCTCCTCCGTGGGATCTGGGTGGCCTGGAGTCCCGGCCTCCATCTCAGAAAGTGAAACGCAGCGGGGGTAAAAGCATGGTGCCCGGCACTCGGGTGTCGAACAGACTGGGTGACAGACAGACAGACGGACAGACAGGACGGACGGCCCGGGGCTGCGGCCGCCCGGGAGAAAGGTCTGAGCGGTGACTCAGCTCCGGTGACTCAGCCAGGAGGCCGCCCCTCGGGCCGGGCCGCGCTGCTCAGCCGCATCCATCCACGGGGAGAGCGTGCAGGCAAGGAGGGCAGAGCCCGGGAGCCCAGGCCCCACCTGCCGTCTCAGACCCGCCTTGTAGGTCAGCCGTGGGCCCGGAGCGGACCTGGCAGAGGGACCGCCCAGCCCCGCCTCGAGGGCGTGGGGAAGAGGTTGGTGACGAGTGGGGAGGGAGCGGAAGATGGCCTTTCCGAACAGGCGGCTGCCGTCCGCATCCAGACGAGTCTCCGAGTCTCCGGAGCTCAGCAGGCCCGGAGGCCTGTGAAGAACACGCAGGCGGGGGACGCGTTCTGCGGGTTCCGGGTGGCGTCAGACATCCAATTAGGGCGAGGGAGGGGGCCCCGGGCTGCCCAGCTCAGCACCTGGGAGGTGTGGTCTGCGCCCCGCCCTCTGAGCAGACCCGCCTCCACCCCGCAGCTGGTGGCCACCTCCTACCCTGTTTCCCCGAAAGTAAGACATCCCCCCAAAATAAGACCTGCTTCCCGTTTTGCCTCTCGCTCTCATCTAAGGCAACCTCCCCCCCCCAAAAAAAATAAGACCTCTTTGATCATAAGGCCTCCCCAGAACAGAAGGCCCCCGAAGCTACGGTCAGGCGTCTGACTCCTGATGTAAAGAGACCTCGCCCGGCCTGAACAGCTCCGGCTGCGCTGCGGCCCATCAGGGAGCTGGTTGCTGATGAAAACGACTACCGGACCATAGACAGGGAATAAATTTCCTTTTTTTGTTCAACAATAAATGCATACTGTTGTCTTCTTCTTCATGGAAAATAAGACATCCCCTGGAAATAAGACCTAGCGCCTCTTTGGGAGCAGACATTCATAGAAGACACTGTCTTATTCTCGGGGAAACAGGGTATTGCAGCCACAGGGTCCGGGAGATAGGACTCTGGACTCGATCTCCCCCCACCCCTCCAGGGCGGGTTCAGAGAGGCCGCTCTCCTGGCACTTCCCGCACACACTGGCTTCCTGGCCACCCACCCTCGGTCGCCCACAGGGCAGCGTGCACGGGGTCGGGGGCTGTGTGAGGTGGCTTTGGCTGTTCCACAGACGGGCGGTTTTTTATTCTAACGTCTGCGTGTTTCTCTTGATGCGGATCAGAAGAAGATAAAGCGACCCTGTTTCCCCGAAAATAAGACAGTGTCTTCCTGCCTCGCCCTGACCTTGGTGTCCTTGGGCCTGAAGTGGGATCGACGTGGTAGGTCAGGTGCTAGCGTGTCCGCCTCTTCTCCAGAAGCTTCCACGATGCAGCGTGGGATACCCTCCTTCTCCTCGTCTGTAATTTTCCTGGGTGTTTAGTAATTTACAGCGTCCGCTGGAGCTCTGTCATTGCATTTCCTTTGCCTCTGATCTTCCGAGGGGGTCTTTCGTCTGTCATAGCCTTTCCTGAGATGCACTCAGGTCTCCTTCTCCCCCAATGAAAAGTGTTTAGAGGTCCCTGGGGAAGGACTCCGGGTCCCTGGCATCAGGCAGCTCGTGCCTCTGGGTTTGCCCTGTTTCCAGAGAGCATTCCCCTTCTTCTCCCTTTTCCTTCTAACCTGGCGCCATACACTGGACATATCTACCTCTTCCTATCTGTCTGCGCCATCCAAGTGCCTATTGCCTGCTGCGTCCCTTATCTGATGAGTGGCTTTCTTCTTGGATGTGCTCCACACAACTTGTGCATGTCGCTGTTCCTGGGCCAAGACGTGGATGCGATCGGGGAAATCAGGATGGGCCCCTCGGTTTGGGACAGGCCTGGGACGCGGGCAGTTAGACCAGTGGTGAGTGCTCTGGGGAAAGCTGAGCTCTCTAGAAAGGCGTCTCATAGGTAGAAAAAAATAGATATATAACGGGTTGTTGTTTTTTTTGTGTGGGTTTTCTTTAAAGGCTGGATTACAGTGGACCTTCCAGAGAGTTCTTCTTCCTGGTGTCCAGAGAACTCTTTAACCCCTACTACGGCTTATTTGAATATTCGGCCAACGACACATACACCGTGCAGATAAGTCCCATGTCTGCTTTTGTGGACAATCACCACGAATGGTAAGGAAACGTTTGCCTGTACCCTTTCCTTCTGCCCGTTTCTGGGAGACTCCTTTTAATAGGAATCCTCCATTCTAACACCCTCTTTCCTCGGAGAAAAACGTATTTTCTTACTGCCCTGGCTGGTGTGGCTCTTATTTATTTATATATTTAAATATATCTTATTGATTTTTTTACAGAGAGGAAGGGAGAGGGATAGAGAGTTAGAAACATCGATGAGAGAGAAACATTGATCAGCCATCTCTTGCACACCCACTAACTGGAGATGTGCCCACAACCAAGGTACATGCCCTTGACCGGAATCGAACCTGGGACCTTTTAGTCCGTAGGCCGACACTCTTATCCACTAAGCCAAACCAGTTTCGGCTTATTTATTTTTTTGTTAATCCCCACCCAAGGAGATTTCTTGCATTGTGTGTGGTTTTTTTTAGAGAGAGTGGAAGGAGGAGGAGAGACACGGAGAGAGAAAGGTTGATGTGAGAGAGATACATCCATGGCTTGCCTCCTGCATGCACCCTGACCAGGGCCAGGGGTCGAGCCTGCAAGCGAGGTCTGTGCCCTTGAACAGAATGGGAATCAAACCCGAGACCCTTTTGGTCCCAGGCCGACACTCCAACCATTAGAGCCAAACCGGATGGAGCCCTATTTTCAACATCTCGTTGGACTCTGATTTTTCTTGTCGGTCGCAAGCAGGAAGAGACTGTGTTCCTGGGGCCCAGTTGTAAGTGAGCCGGGGAGAATTCAAAGGGTTTCTCCCATCCAGGGACAGTTATGGATGATGGTAGGTGCCCCCGAGAGATCCCCAGGCCCCTCTCTGCTCCTTCAGGCATCCCTGAGCGCTGGGGGGTGAGGGTGCGTGGGCCAAAGCCTGCCCCCGAGGTGAGATGGCTTCTGGAGCGGCTAACACGGCAGGGAGGGAGGGTGAAGAGGCTGTTGCGACTGAAGGCAGAAGGCAGGCGTGTGGACTCACAGCACTGGCACTCGGACCAAAAGAGCCCTCTGAGGTCTGTGACCTGGGCTTGCCTCTTTCTCTGCCTTCTCACACCATGTCACCGTGGAGAAGCCATACAGGGGTCCCGTCCGGGCCTTCTTTATTCTGCAAACCCCAAACTGTGCTCCGAATAAACGTCCTCACGTTCTTAAAAAACCCCTACACGTATAGACTTTAGTGCAGCGGTTCTCAACCTATGGGTCGTGACCCCTTTGGTGGTCGAACGACCCTTTCCCAGGGGTCGCCTAAGACATCCCGCGTATCAGATATTTACATTACGATTCATTAACAGTAGCAAGATGACAGTTATGAAGTAGCAACAGAAATAATTTTATGGTTGGGGGTCACTACAACATGAGGAACTTTGTTAAAGGGTCGAGGCAGTAGGAAGGTTGAGAACCACTGCTTTAGTGGTATGGCCCCGTTTGCTTGCTTCTGCTCATGTTCACGGAGAGTGACAAAAAACAAACACAAAACAGCAGAAAACCACGAGTAGGACTCATGAGTCAGGAGGTTAGTCTTGGTGGGTGGAGGGCATCGCTTTCAGGACTTAGTTTTCCAATTCACTTCCGTTTGGCACCAATTTGGAGCCCCCCCAGTGAGGCTGCTGCAGTGATGCTGACGCAGCAGAAGGAGGGAGAAGCAATGTGCTGGACCGCTGCCCGGGGGGTCCACGCTCTTGGAAGGTGTCAGACTCAAAGAGCTAGAAATGGAGTCCTTTTTAAAAATATATATATATTTTATTGATTTTTTACAGAGAGGAAGAGAGAGGGATAGAGAGTTAGAAACATCGATGAAACAGGGACATCATTCAGCTGCCTCCTGCACGCCCCCCACTGGGGATGTGCCCGCAACCAAGGCACATACATGCCCCTGACCAGAATCGAACCTGGGACCCCTCCGTCCGCAGGCCGACGCTCTATCCACCGAGCCACACCGGCTTCGGCAGAAACGGAGTCCTTTTGAAAGAGAAAACAAGGGCCCGTCTCCAGCCAGCGAGCCCAGTCATCACAGACATGTGGAGCAAAGTTTCCCGAGTGATTCAGAACGGCCGTGAGCCTGGAGGGTTTTAGGGAACAGAATGTCCCAGGAGGAAACTCCCGCAGATGCCCACGTGCCTGGTGGCTCTTGGTGGTGACAGTGACCGGGCGTGGGGCTGGGGAGACCGTCGGGCGGGGGGGGGCGCCTTCTCCTTCTGAGACTGGGGTCTCCTCCAGGGTAGCGGTTCTCAACCTGTGGGTCGCGACCCCTTTGGGGGTCGAACGACCCTTTCACAGGGGTCGCCTAAGGCCATCGGAAAATGCAGATATTGACATCACGATGCTTCACAGTAGCAACATTTCATGGTTGGGGGTCACCACCCCAGGAGGAGCTGTAGGCAAGGGTGGCGGCCTGAGGAAGGCTGAGAACCGCTGCTCCAGGGGATTGCTGCTGGGTGTGCCAGAGGGAACCCTCCTCATCTTTGCAAACCGACACGAAGACAGGGTTTTCTCCTCCGCCACGGGCTCGTGCTGTTGGTCCCTTGGAAGCGGTTGGGGGATTTCGCTGAGGGGCGCACAGGGAGCTCCCGGTGGCCATGGGGTGCAGATAGCAGGCGCTGTTGGCACAGGGGAAGGGGCAATAGCGTGTCTGTAAATAGGAGCGAGGCACCTTCCTTCAGCCCGTCGATGTGACCCTTGGCCTCAGGAAGGCACAGCGCAGAGGGCACACGCAGGCCCACGGCCCGGTAGGCAGTTGATCCTGCACAAGCGTCGATGGTGAGAGCTGGGAGCGCTCTTGCCAGCGAAACCACTTAGACCAGTGGTTCTCCACCTTCCTAAGGCCGCGACCCTGGCATCCAGCTCCTCATGGGGTGGTGACCCCCAACCATGACATGTTGCTCCTGTGATGCACCGTGATGTAAATATCTGCATTTTCCAATGGTCTTAGGCGACCCCTGTGAAAGGGTCGTTCGACCCCAAAGGGGTGGCGACCCACAGGTTGAGAACCGCTGATTTAGCACCTGGTCCGTGACGTGTGCATGATCGCCTGCTTCTCCCTCCGCAGGTTCCGGTTCAGCGGCAGGATCCTGGGCCTCGCTCTGATCCACCAGTACTTGCTGGATGCCTTCTTCACCCGGCCCTTTTACAAGGCGCTGCTCAGAATGTAAGAGGGTTTCTGTTTTTATTAAAAATATATTTTATTGATTTTTTACAGGGAGGAAAGGAGAGGGATAGAGAGTCAGAAACATCGATGAGAAAGAGACATCAATCAGCCGCCTCCTGCACGCCCCACAGTGGAGATGTGCCCGCAAGCAAGGTACATGCCCCCCAACTGGAATGGAACCTGGGACCTTTCAGTCCATAGGCCGACGCTCTATCCACTGAGCCACACCCGTTTCAACATAAGAGGGTTTCTATTGCTCGTGGAATTAGCGCGTCCGACTGCGGCACCTCCTTGCATGGGAAGGGTGCCAACCTGTTGCTGTAAACCGAAGGAAGGGTTAGAGTGCTGGAACACACGCAGTGAGGGCTGCGTGTCTTCGTTCTGCCGAACTTCACATCATGGATCCTCGTCGGTTGCCACCCATGTCCCTTTAAAAACGATTGTCCTTCAGATACATCCCTGGCATTCCTGTGGTGCGGTGCTGCTTATTAATTGAATAGTTGTGGCTTAGCCTGGGTGACTCACAGTCCTCTATCTGTTATCCGATGCACTTCGCGCTTTGCTCTGCGCACACTTTTCACTGCTTGTTCTCAGTCCACGTTTCTATTATTTTTTTAAAATATATTTTATTGATTTTTTACAGAGAGGAAGGGAGAGGGATAGAGAGTTAGAGACATCGATGAGAGAGAGACATCGATCAACCGCCTCCTGCACGCCCCCCACTGGGGATGTGCCCACAACCAGGATACATGCCCTTGACGGGAATCGAACCCGGGACCTTTCAGTCCGCCGGCCGACGCCCCATCCACTGAGCCACACTGGTTTCGGCCACATTTCCATTCTTATCGGGTTGCTTTTTGCCCTATTATTGTTGGTGTGGTGGGGCTGGGCAGTCCTATATTTTCCCTGAGATCTGCCTTCATGCAAAACGGTGCCTGAGGATGGCAGAGGGGAAAGTGGCATTCACAGATGTCTTCTTCACGGTGGTCGCGACGAGAGTTTGCAGTTCCTGTCAAATGTCAAGCCAGACAGCGCCTGTCCTGTAACCAGGAGGAGCTGACCAGGCGGAACAGGAGGCGGGGCCTGTCTGCGGGGCAATGGCTCACCCTGGCATTGAGGCAGCACAGATGGCGGGTCCTGGGCACCTCATTCCCTGTACAGTGGCACCTCGAGATAGAAGTTTAATTCGTTCCGTCACCTTGAGGCGTGGGAAACTATGAGACGCTCGAGTCGCGGTAAACTGGTGGGTCGTGTGCAGCCGGCCGATCCGCGCGATGACTCCCATCTCAACTGTTGCTCGTATTTCAAAGCAAAAATCACTCGCTCGACGGCTTGTATCTCAAAAATCTCATAGGTTAGGGTACTCGTATCTCGAGGTACCACTGTAAACGGAAGCCTAGGCCTCTCATGAGATGAGGCGTGTCTCGGGGGCTCGTAAGAGGGCCCGTAGGAAGACTTCTGCCATCTTTCTTTTGGGTACCTGGGCCGAGGAAGCCCTGGGCAGCTGGGCACTGGGCACCCTCTCCCGTGGGTCCCCAGCTCCTGCGGTACCCTCCCATTTAGCCTTTCCTAGGGAAGCTTTGAAAGAACACTGTTTCCACCTCATCTGAAAGGGCCATCAGCGGCTTGTGGTCCTGCTGACCCCGCACCCCCGCCGTGTATCTTGAGTCTGACCTCACGACATCCATACCCCTTCCCTCCTTCGCTCTAAAGCAGTGGTTCTCAACCTTCCTGAGGCCGAGACCCTTGCAAACAGTTCCTCATGTGATGGTGACCCCCAACCATGAAATGTTGCTCCTCTGATGCATCGTGATGTAAATATCTGCATTTTCCGATGGTCTTAGGCGACCCCCGTGAAAGGGTCGTTTGACCCCAAAGGGGTCGCGACCCACAGGTTGAGAACCGCTGCTCTGATGTCTCCTTTGTGGGCTCCCCCTGATTTCCCCTTAAACCTCAGTGTTGCAGGAGCTTCCATTCTTGGCCTTTTCTCTCTCTCTCTCTCTCTCTCTGTGTGTGTGTGTGTGTGTGTGTGTGTGTGTGTGTGTGTGTGTGTGTTCTCATGGGGAAATCTCTTCACCATCTCCTCTCCTTCTGACGCTCAAATCAGACTCTCGGTTTGGACCTCCCTTGAGTCGTAGGCTGAAGTGGTCACCATGCCGCTGAATGTCTCCCCTGCACGTCTCGCGGGCACCCCGAAGTCTGCGTGGCTGACAGGAAACTCATCACTCTTCCCTGGCCCGACATGTACCCCTTCCCAAGTGCCCCGTTCCAGTTCATGGTCCCAGCCGTCACAGGTCGCTCCGGTCTGAACTCAGCAGTCGCCCTCAATCAGGAAGGAGGAGGTGGCCAGCTGTTCCCACCTCCTGCCCCGCCCCAGGACAGAGTCCAAGGTCCCTTCTTCCTGCTGAACTTGTTGGGGCCTCAGGGATTTTTTGACTTGCAGCCCTCAAGACAAATCCCAGTGGACTTGCAACATGAGTTTATGTGCCATCCCCATTTTAGATATCATTCTTGATACATCCCCCCAAAAAACCCATTTACTAATTTCATTTGTCTCCTAAACACTTTTTTAAATTCCTCTGATCTCTTCCACCCTTCATAACTGTGCCCTAATGAAACCCTTGTCTTATTTTGCCCAGATGACTATGGTGATCCCCACCCTTTTATCATAACCACACCTCCCCTTGTTTTAAATAAGTCTCTGGACCGACATTTCCAGAGAAGCAATCGGAAGTCACATCTCACAGCTGACCGTGTTATTCACTAAAGCAGTGGTTCTCAACCTTCCTAATGCTGCGACCATTTAATACAGTTCCTCGTGTTGTGGTGAATCGTCACGTAAATATCTGTGTTTTCTGATGGTCTTAGGCGACCCTGCTAGTGGTTCTCAGCCTGTGGGTCACTGCTGTAGAGCCTAAGACCATCAGAACACAGGTCACGACCCACAGGTTGAGAACCGCTGCCCTAAAGCCTCTCCATCATTCTGAATCACCAAGTCCCTTACAAAGGCCGGCTCCCAGCTCCCGGCCTCAGGCCCTGGACATTCCACCGATGGTCATGCTCTGGTCCTGCCAGGATGCTGGCGTATTTTGCGTGGTCCTTGCCTCTATGATGTGTTCATGTCGTTCTGCTCTTCTCCTTTTTCTCTTCCCCCCTTCCCATTCTCCTTTTCATCCATTCCCCTTTACCTCCCTAGTTTTTAAACATATATCGCAGGAACCACCTACACCAGAAAGCTCTCCCTGAATCTCTAGGTTGAAGTCCATGTCCCTCATGTTGGCTGTGAGAGCTCTCTGTAGCTGCTTTCCCTTCTTATTTTTTTTTTTGTGTGTGTGTTCTAATTGGAGTGTAACATGCCTGTACACCCTTGCACACATTAGAAGTGTGACCCACCCTGGGCTGTCCCTCACAACTTTATATTAACTCATCAATTTGTGTTCCCGTCTCCCCGGCGAGACCATTATCTCCCGGAGGTCAATTAGTGTTTAACAAGTAGCTATTAAGATATCTGGGACATACCTGAAGCCTACTAAATGTTTCGACCGAACCAAACAGCCTGACCTTTGAAATGGGGCTGACGGGAGGGAATTTCCAAACAACTGAAGCAAACCAAACGTTGCCACCTTACACTCTCCTAATAGTTGCTCCGCCTCCTATAGATAGATGCTCTCTCAGCAGGAAAGAAGAGGAGAGAGCTACAGAAAACCCTTATAATTACAGAGAGAGGCTCTGTGGCTTGCTGTTTTCAGAATCATGGAAATAGTGAGAACCATGAAGAAAAAGGGGGTGTATGTAAACGTGCACCAGATCTGGTGGTTAGGGGGAGAGGGCTCAAGTGCATTATAGAGACATATGGAGAATTTCTTTTTTTTTTAAGTATATTTTATTGATTTTTTACAGAGAGGAAGGGAGAGGGATAGAGAGCTAGAAACATCGATGAAAGAGAGACATCGATCAGCCACCTCCTGCACGCCCCTACTTGGGATGTGCCTGCAACCAGGATACATGTCCTTGACCAGAATCGAACCTGGGACCTTTCAGTCCGCAGGCCGACGCTCTGTTCACTGAGCCAGACCGGTTTCGGCCATACGGAGAATTTCTAATCAGGACAGCATTGTTGAAGACAGTGCAACATAGCCAAAGGCCACTGGACCCAAGCTGTCAACCCGAGTCCCGGTTTCTTCTGGGGCATGAACTGTGGGTGACTGTGCCGATGGCCGTCACTCTTTGCACCTCCAACTCCCTCTGTCTCTGAAAGGTCAGGCTGAGTGACCCCTCCGATGTGTTATAAACGCCCAGGATTTTAAAATTATATAACAAATTTCCAACCGGTTTCATGGCTTGGGCTTTTGCTGCCTTTGACTCCGTACCTTCCAGAAACCAGTGCCGATGGTGCCGATCTTGTTCTTGTCTCTGATTCTCCATTTCTCTGCTCGTGGCTCTGGGCTTCTGCTGTTGGCTGTGCTCACGCGTTTATTTATTTCCCTCTGGGTGTCTTCCTAGTCTGTGTGACCTGAGTGACCTCGAGTACCTGGACGAAGAGTTCCACCAGAGCCTGCAGTGGATGAAGGACAACGACATCCACGACATCCTGGACCTCACCTTCACTGTGAACGAGGAAGTCTTCGGGCAGGTGGGTGGGGTGGGCAGCTGGCCGCTGCTGGCCGGAAGCATGACGCCGGGGCTGATATCAGAGGCATATTTACCAGCGGCTTGCTGGGTGGTTTCAACCCAGCTTTATGCACAGTTACAGTAATCGTGGTTGCAAAGATTCTTCTTTTTTTTTAAATATATTTTTAATTGATTTTTTACAGAGAGGAAGGGAGAGAGATAGAGAGTGAGAAACATTGATGAGAGAGAGACATCAATCAGCTGCCTCCTGCATGCACCCCACTGGGGATGTGCCCGCAACCAAGGTCCATGCCCTTGACTGGAATCGAACCTGAGACCCTTAGTCTGCAGGAGGATGCTCCATCCCCTGAGCCAAACAGGTTTCGGCTGCAAAGATTATCCTAATGCCAACTGCAGAGGAAGGTGTCCCAGTGTACAGAGTGTGACAGCTATTCGTGTGTTATAAGCGATCTTTTTATTTCCAGCTAAAATATCCACGTAAGGCATGAGAATGTGCCTTGAGCACAGTGTTTCAAAGCCCAGGCCACCCCAGAGTTGCGTGTTAAATTGGCACTCGGATGCGACTCTCCTTCCTGTTTCAGAACTGAAATGGATTATTTGGAAGATGAGGGAGAGTCAGCCATATTTTAGTGAAGGTTTGGAAATAGTGACCCATCAACCAAGGTTGATCTTTTTTCACAAAGTCGGTGGGAGGGGCTGCTTCAGAGATTTCTTTCGGAAACTACCTAATAGTTCATAAGTAGTCCTCTTATGTAGACACTAATAGTTGATTGCTTTTTTGAATTTCCTGTGTTGGAAAAGACGTTCTCAATTTATGATCCACTTGAGTGTCATTCCGTTTCCTGAAAGTCAGTCTTTGCTTAAACATGGGCTTTCTACGTGTGGTTGGTTCAGAACCCTAAAGGAATTCCAAGAAAATGCGTCCTTGTCCAATATCCAATGAGCGGTGGCCCAGAATCTGGAACCAATTTATCGTCATTGAAAAGGCTTATCTGTTCGGTGGGGAAGTTTAAAACTTAACCTTCAGCCGAAACCAGTGTGGCTCAGTGGATAGAGCGTCGGCCTGCAGACTGAAAGGTCCTAGGTTCGATTCCGGTCAAGGGCACGTATCCCGGTGGCAGGCACATCCCCAATATGGGGGCGTGTGCAGGAGGCAGCTGATGGATGTCTCTCTCTTACCGATATTTCTGACTCTCTATCCTTCTCCCTTCCTCTCTGTAAAAAATCAATAAAATATATTAAAAAACCAAAACCAAAACTTAACCTTCGCTACCGGCTGCCCGTGTTTTAGCCACAGAGGCTCTCGGGCACGTGCTCAGTGCCCGGTGTTGCTGGGCCGTGGGGTGAGCGTGGGTCAGGGCGCCCTTCCCGCCTCGAGGGGGGACTTGATTGTCGTCCTCTGGTGTCACCCCAGATCACGGAGCGCGAGCTGAAGCCCGGTGGTGCCAACATCCCGGTCACGGAGAAGAACAAGAAGGAGTACATCGAGAGGATGGTGAAGTGGCGCATCGAGCGCGGCGTGGTGCAGCAGACCGAGAGCCTGGTGCGCGGCTTCTACGAGGTGCGGTGCCAGCGGGGTGGGCCGGGGGTCCCCGGGGGGCCACATCCATGAGGCCACAACCCACCCACCCTGGTGCTGTCCTGTGTGTTGTGCTTACGGCGGCTCTTTCCAGTAAAATCTCCCGGGTTTTGCCCTGCGCGTTTCAGGAACACACACACACAGAAAGCTTCGTGCCTGCTCCAAGAGAGCATTGGCATAAAACGGCCTGGATTCGAACAGCATTTGGCAGGTCACAGGGCACTGGCAATATCTATGCCATGCTTCTCGCGCCTGCTTGGATGCAATCACACGTCATGCTCTGCATGTGAAATCCTGCATCCGAGGGTCTGCACAGGTGTGACGAGTATGCAGTATCCGTGCGACTTCTTCCGTAGGCGCACTAGGTCTTTTTATTTTTAAATATATCCTGTTTCCCCGAAAATAAGACAGTGTCTTCTATTAATCTTTGCTCCCCAAAATGCGCTAGGTCTTATTTTCAGGGGATGTCTTATTTTTTTGTGAAGAAGAATATGGTACACATTTATTGTTGAACAAAAAAAAAAGGAAATGTATGCCCTGTCTACGGTCCGGTAGTCGTTGTCATCACCAACCAGCTCCCTGATGGGCCGCAGCGCAGCCGGAGCTGTTCAGGCAGGGCGAGGTCTCTTTACATCAGGAGTCAGATGCCTGACGGTCGCTTCCAGGGCCTTCTATTCCGGGGAGGCCTGATGATCGGGGGAGGCCTGATGATCAGGAGGTCTTATTTTCAGGGGGATGCCTTATATGACAGCGAGAGGCAAAACTGGAAGTAGGTCTTATTTTCGGGGGATGTCTTTTAAATAAATATATATATATATTGATTTCAGAGAGGAAGGGAGAGGGAAAGAGAGAAACATCAGTGATTTGAGAGAATCATGCCCCCCACTGGGGATCCAGCCCACACTCCGGGCCTGTGCCCTGACTGGGAATTGAACTCTGACCTCCTGGTTCTTAGATCAACTCTCAGCCACGGAGCCACACCAGGCACACAGCACTAGATCTTTTTCAGGAAAGAAAAACAGCCTAGATTAATCGGCGCTCAGTCACAAAATGAAAATTCTGCCGAGAGCCATCTCGTCTACCTTCTACCAAAAACACCTTAGATGTGTGGAGCGAGAGCTTTGCCATTTTTTTAAAAGCGCCTTCAGGGTGTATCCATCGCATTCCCCAAACTCGGCGGGCCATCCTTTCCCCGTGAGGCTGGGTGATCGTGCGCCGCCCCTCCGCCCCAGGTGCCTAAGCCGTGCCCCGTCTTCTTGCTGGTCCCACAGGTGGTGGATGCCAGGCTGGTCTCCGTGTTCGATGCGAGGGAGCTGGAGCTGGTGATCGCGGGCACCGCCGAAATAGACCTGAGTGACTGGAGGAACAACACGGAGTACAGAGGAGGTGACCGGGCGCGGGGGGGAGGGGGGGAGCGGTGCTAAGCTGGAGGGGGGAGGGAGGCAGAGGGCCAGCTGCCGGTCCGAGTTCGTCCGGGACAGCGAGGATGCTCACACCCTCGGCTGAGGTCTGGCGCCGCTCCTTGGAGACCTGGGGAGAGGGACATCCCCTTCTCTCCCTGGTTCCCGCATCGGCCCAGGGGAGGCAGGCCTGCTTACGTGCCATCTCAGCATGTCATCACGTGTCATTGTGGGTGAAGAAATGCACCCATTGGGGCACTCATTCACCGCTGTCTGGTGTGGGTAGAGGAGTGCCAGGCAGCTAGCTCAGACCCCGCCTCGAGCAGCGGTTCTCAACCTGTGGGTCGCGACCCCTTTGGGTGTCGAACAACACTTTCACAGGGGTCACCTAAGACCATTGGAAAACGCAGATACGATTCATAACCGTTGCAAAATGACAGTGATGAAGTAGCAACGGAAATAATTTCATGGCTGGGGGTCACCACCACATGAGGAGCTGTCTTAAAGGGTCGCGGCCTGAGGAAGGTTGAGAACCACTGGCCTAGAGTCTCCCTTCCCTCTAAAACGCGGGGAGACACACCCTGGATTTCCCAATCCGCCAACACCGTGTTCCTACTTTTCATTTTAATATATTTTATTTATGTTTCACAGAGAGGAAGGGAGAGGGATAGACAGACACATCGATGCTAGAGAAACATCGATCAGCAGCCTCCTGCACGCCCCCTACTGGGGATGTGCCCGCAAACAAGGTACATGCCCCTGACTGGGATCGAACCTGGGACCTTTCAGTCCGCAGGCCGACGCTCTATCCACTGAGCCACACCGGTCTCGGCCGTGTTCCTACTTTTAACTGAACGAGTCAACGGCTGTGCCTCACGGTGGGAACACGTGAATGCAACAGGACACGCCTCTCAAAGCTCACGTGGCTCACTGAACGAGCCCTTCCCCAGCCAGGCCTGACGTCCACTGACCAGGAAGCCGCTGGAAGGCCAGCTCAGAGCTGCCCTCTCGGACGCCCCACCGAAGGGGAGGCGCAGCAGGGGCATTTGTAGGGGGCAGTGCCAATGCGCAGGGAGGAGCTGGAAGCGCAGCCGCTGAAGCCGATGGAAGGACCTGCTGGTGACCCAGCAGTTAAAGGCCTGTGGATGGAAGCAAAGGAAGGGCACCCCGTTCCTGCAATGCAGGGCACCGTCCCGAGCCCCTGGGGCGTGCTGACAGGTAGCAGTGGTTGCTGGATAGGTGTCGCCCGTTGGTTTCTCCCCGCAGAGTGTGAGGCGTGAGCGCCCCTTCTGAGCTGGGAGAGGGAAGCAGACAAACTCGAAGTCCCCGACAGCCCTCGAGCTGCCTGTCCGTGGGCACAGAAATGCAAACCACCGTGTTCATCGTGCCGAGTGCACCCTAACTCTGCGTTTGCGAAACGGCTGTGGTTCCGGCCAGTGCGAGCCTCTTCCGGCTCTCGGTGTTTCGGGGGGCTGTCTGCTGCCCATTCTCTCTGCCAGGCAGCATCCCAGTGCTATAGTGAGTTGGCCCAAAGCACAATCCATAGGCGGCCTGGGTTACTCTAACATGGGTAACCAGATACAGCGGTACCTCGAAATACGAGTTTAATCCGTTCCGTCACCTTGAGGCGTGGGAAACTGTGAGACGCTCGTGTCGCGGTAAACTGGTGGGTCGTGTGCAGCCGGCCGATCCGCGCGATGACTCCTATCTCAACTGTTGCTCGTATTTCAAAGCAAACATCGCTCGCTCGACGGCTCGTATCTCAAAAATCTCGTATGTTAGGGCACTCGTATCTCGAGGTACCGCTGTACGTTCACCAACTAGAACACGGTCTCCCCACCTTGTACATGACATGCACGTTGCCAGGCACAGTACCAGCTCATTCCCCTCCCCTCACCCCCACCCCGAGATGGTGCCAGCAGCGCATTCATCCGGCAGCCACGCTCGTGTGAGTACAGAGTAAGCGTGATTCACAGGCTGTGACTCACCGAGCGCCCATTTCTCTGCTTATTGTCGGGCTTATCAGATGGACTCCCAGGGAGGGGTGCTTTGGGGAGGGGCACCCAGCTGCCATGGCTGCCAGCCCCACTCCGTGGCACTGTGAGAAGAGGGGCTCCCTGCCCCTCGCCACACGTCCATGAGGCAGCGGTTTGTGGGTCCTCCACACAGCTGGGCAGGCACAGCCAAGGGAGGCAGCGAAGGGCCGAGGCGAGGGGTCAGAGGGCATCAGGCTGTAAACCAAGAGCCCGAGCACAGATGGGGACGCTGTTTGCCCAGCACCGAAGACCTGGCCGCGTCCCCATGCCCACCCTGGTGTGTTGGCCCTTCGCTGGGACCCCTCTCTCCCCACCCAGGGCACTGAGCCTACCTGGTCTCCGAGGAGGCAGCAAGGAAGGGTCCCAGGCCCTGTGGCCGCTGCCACACGGGGCACAGACTTCCTCCACCCCAGAATCCCAGGGGCTTGATGCCAGTGGATGGAATGTGTCCGTCCGTGGGTTGGAACCACTAGCTGTGTCTCCGTCGTCTCGGAGCCGTGTCTCTGAGCGTTAACTTTTCTTTATGGAAAGCACTGGCATCCACAGCTGCTTCCTTCAGCCACCCAGGGGGCGACTCCGCATTTTATGAAACGCTACTGAAGGATGGAGAAAAAGGGATGGTTAGGTTGACGGTTATTGGGGATTTATTAGTGGAAGGAATTCAAGTAGGACAATTCCTTTTCCCTTTTTTTTATTATTAAAAAGTAATTCGATGACACAGCCTGAATGTTAGAGTTTTAAAATACAGTGGTGCCTCGAGATACGAATTTAATTCGTTCCGTCACCTTGAGGCGTGGGAAACTATGAGACGCTCGAGTCGCGGTAAACTGGTGGGTCGTGTGCAGCCGGCCGATCCGCGCGATGACTCCCATCTCAACTGTTGCTCGTATTTCAAAGCAAAAATCGCTCGCTCGACGGCTCGTATCTCAAAAATCTCGTATGTTAGGGCACTCATATCTCGAGGTACCACTGTATTTTGCAATCACGTATTTGTTTTTATTTTTTTTAAATACGTTTTATTGATTTAAGAGAGAGAGAGGAAGGAAGAGGGAGAGAGAGAAATCGATGAAAGAGAAACATGAACATCCGATCGGCTGCCTCCTGCTCGGTCTCTGGTTGTTCTTAAACACCTGAATTCCTTTAGGGTTCTGAATCAACCACTTAGCTTCCTCCAGAGTGAGGGTCAATTAGCACATTCCCTCTTCGCCACCAGGGATGGAGCCCGCAAGCCAGGCAGGTGACCTGACCAGGAATCAAACCGGTGACCGCTTGGGGCCTGGGTCCACGCTCAACCATTGAGCCACACTGGCCGGGCAATATCCTTATTTGATGAACGTGTCTCTCCTTTCCCAGAAGCCCTTGGAGAGTCCGATTTCTTGGCCACTGTACCCCCGAGCATGGTAACAGCACTGGGCATAGTGACCCTCACACATTATGTCTTACCTGAGTGGCCCCAAGAGTTGAGCATTTCCGGTCCCCGTGGTTATATTCTTCAGAGGCGCTAGGGTTAACACCCCTCCTTTGTGGTTCTTCTCTCCACTCACCGTGTTTGGCGACTCTCCGAGGAAACAGGGCCCCTCGCTGTCACTCGGCGGTGTTTTTGCTGGACATTTGACCCTCATACAACCACGCCTACGGTGTTCTCCTTCGTCTTAAGTTATCAACGACCTTTTAAGGCAGTGGTTCTCAACCTGTGGGTCGCGACCCCTTTGGGGGTCGAACGACCCTTTTACAGGGGTCGCCTAAGACTATTGGAAAACACCTATTTCCCATGGTCTTAGGCACCAACACACCGCTCCTCGGTGTAGCAAAATGTAGCCATGTCGTTTACTGTTGTCATAGAAGACTGTTACCCATGCTACACCACGATTCAAGACAACATTTCATTTATTTGTCATTAGAAAGAAATATTTCACAATATATAATGACATATTGTTTTTGTGATGAATCCCTATGCTTTAATGATGTTCCATTTGTAACAATGAAAATACATCCTGCCTATCAGATATTCACATTGCAGTTCATAACAATAGCAAGATGACAGCGATGAAGTAGCCACAGAAATAACTTTATGGTTGGGGGTCACCACCCCATGAGGAGCTGTCTTAAAGGGTCGCGGCATTGGGAAGGTTGAGAACCACTGCTTTAAGGAGTCCAAGGCGGAGATGTGTGTCTGGGGGTCCTTCTCCAGGGTGTCACGGCGGCTTGCCTTAGAAAAGCCGGAGTGACGCAGGCTTCTGTGCTTGGTTCGCTAGGGTACCACGACAATCACATCGTAATCCGGTGGTTCTGGGCGGCCGTGGAGAGATTCAACAACGAGCAGCGGCTGCGGTTGCTACAGGTAAGACGCCGTCCGTTCATCTTCTTCACGCGTTTGTAGAATTACTGTTGGCCTTGCCTGTTCTTTTTTTTTTCTTTTTGTTGTTGTTTTTTAAATATCTTTTATTGATTTTTTACAGAGAGGAAGGGAGAGGGATAAAGAGTCAGAAACATCAATCAGAGAGAGAGACATCGATCAGCCGCCTCCTGCACGCCCCCTACAGGGGATGTGCCTGCAACTAGGATCCATGCCCTTGACCGGAATCGAACCTGGGACCTTTCAGTCCACAGGCCGACGCTCTATCCACTGAGCCACACCGGTTTCGGCCATCATCACTTTTTAAAATCCACCCCGGTGGATGAGGGGCGGATGCTCCACAGACGTGGGTTAAGGGACGCACCCACTCTATTCACGTGGAGTGGGACCCAGGGCGGGGTCAGCTCCCAGCCGGCCAGCCGGCCAGAGGCGCTGTCCTCGCATCCCCCACCCCTGTCCCTTCGCCAGGCCCGTCCTTCCTTGGATCTGGGTCAGACGCTCAGGATGGCCATCGCCCGGCATGAGCTTTGTCTCCGGCTTCCCGGTGGCGGCGGGGCGGGCCGTGTGCTCCTCGGCGAGCTCTGTCTGTGGGTGACGCCGGCCTCCTGGACGGCTGGTCACTGGGCCTCACCTCCTCCTCCCCCTGTTTTCTCGCCGGCAGTTTGTGACCGGCACGTCCAGCATTCCCTACGAAGGCTTCGCCTCGCTCCGAGGGAGCAACGGCCCCAGGAGGTTCTGTGTGGAAAAGTGGGGGAAAATCACCGCGCTTCCCAGGTACGGGCAAACCGTCATTCTTTACTGTCACCGCGTTGCTCTAGGCCAGCGGTTCTCCACCTTCCTAAGGCCGCGACCCTGGCATCCAGTTCCTCATGTGGTGGTGACCCCCCAACCATGAAACGTTGCTACTGTGATGCATCGTGATGTCAATATCTGCATTTTCCCATGGTCTTAGGCGACCCCTGTGAAAGGGTCGTTCGACCCCCAAAGGGGTCGCGACCCACAGGTTGAGAACCGCTGCTCTAGGAGGTTATGTACGTGCACATGTGTGTGTGTGTTGTGTGTGTGTGTGTGTGTGCATGTCTGTATGGTGACTGTTCCATGTTGAAAGTTGGGGAGAGCGGGACAAGCTTGTAGAATAGGCTTGTTTCCTTTGCTGATGTACCTTTCTAAGTGGGGGAAGGGGCGGATCTTCCTGGTCATCGTTGGCACACATAAACACAGAGCTTAAAATGTAAAATGCAACAAGACCAAAGCGTTTCTTTGCTCTATCGAAGCCATGTTGGTCATCGTTACGCCTGCGGCTCTAATTTAGATGTTTCCAGAACCTCTGGGGTGAAGTTTATATATATATATATATTTTTTTCTTTTTATATATTTTATTGATTTTTTATAGAGAGGAAGGATGAGGGATAAAGAGTTAGAAACATTGATGAGAGAGAGAGAGACATTGATCAGCCGCCTCTTGCATGCCCCCTACTGGGGATGTGCCCGCCACCAAGGTACATGCCCTTGACCTGAATCCAACCTGGGACCCTTCAGTCCGTAGGCCGATGCTCTATCCACTGAGCCACACCGGTTTCGGCTGAAGTTTATATTAATAACTACCCAGAATCCCTCCCCTCTGCATCACCAGGGGGTTTCTGCAGAACACGAAATCACGTGAATGTGCCGGGTGCCTCGGTAGCTCCCGTCGTCGTCCCTGCCTTCATCCCGCGGGCATGCTCTCTGCGTTGCGCTCTCATTCATAACAGGATGACATCCCTTTGCGTGGGGAAAGGCGATTTGCTGTGGCTACTGATTGTGTAAGAGTCTTACCTTACCGCCGCAAAGGCACGGCGCTATTGGTGAACCAGACAGCGTTCGGGGCTGAATGGCAGTACAGTGGCACCTCGAGATACGAGTTTAATTCGTTCCGTAACCTTGAGGCGTGGGAAACTATGAGACTCTCGAGTCGCGGTAAACTGGTGGGTCGTGTGCAGCCGGCCGATCCATGCGATGACTCCTATCTCAAAATGCTGCTCGTATTTCAAAGCAAAAATCGCTCGCTTGACGGCTCGTATCTCAAAAATCTCGTATGTTAGGGCACTCGTATCTCGAGGTACCACTGTAACTGGAGCTGGAGCAGAAGAACCGGAGAGAGCCAGTGAACAGGGATGGAGGAGTCAGGGTTAGGCCTGCTTTCTCCGATCGGCGGTGACCACGTAGAATTTCTGAGGGAAAAAGGACCTCGGGTTGCCTCTCATTTCACTGCCAATGAACCTGCACTCTAGAGAGGCTGAGCGATCTTCCCACCAGTTCATGCCCAGTGTCCTTTGTGCACACACGGCTTTAAGAAACTTGTTAACAAGACTTCCTTCTTGCCAAAACCGGTTTGGCTCTCAATGGATAGAGCATTGGCCTAGGGACTGAGGGTCTCAGGTTAGATTCCAGTCAAGGGCATGTATCTTGGTTGTGGGCACATCCCCAGTAGGGGGCGTGCAGGAGGCGGCTGATTGGTGTGTCTCTCTCACCGATGTTTCTAGCCTTCTGTCCCTCTCCCTTCCTCTCTGTAAGGAAAAAAAAATCAATAAAATATATTAAAAAAGAAAAGAAAAAAGAAAAAAGACTTGCTTTGTGGCAACTGCAAAACGCTAGTTTTTTAGAATCACGCTCCAGGCATCACACCCGAGAAAAAGATGCTAAAGACACAGATGCAGAGAGCAATGCATTGTGGGAGCCAGGGGCTGCCTCAGCCTCCTTCGCCACCCTGGTACACCGCAGCCTGTGAGCAGAGGTGTGGCACTGAGACATCGGGTACCAGCTGGTGTGCCTGAAACCCCTGGACACCACCTGGCACCCCTGGCGTTCCACCACAGCCTGTAGTTTCCTTATTTAAAGGATTATCCTATTGTATTTGTGCCTGAACTGTGTCCTTTTCCTGTTTGTGTCTAAAAACAGATACACACAGGATGGATGGATGGATGGATGGATGGATGGATGGATAGATGGGTTGATGGATGCAGATACCAAGTAGGGCCTCTCACCCTGTGGAGAAGCTCAGGCCTGGGTACCAAGGAGGCAGGAAAGGGAGGAGAGAGTGTATCTCTTTCTCGCGAGGTCTGTTTCTGTGAAGATTTGCTTCCGGAAAGCAGATGGGACCGCCTGTCACCGGAAGCAGACAGATGTCTTCCGCACCTTGAATCCTTGCAGTTTCCACCACAGCTGGTGGCAGAGAGGCCGCCTGGGACAGACTGCGGCTGGAGCTCCAGGGCCTGGGCTCGATCCCATCGCCTTTGTGCCCCAGGGGTTCCCCAGAGAAGTGGCTCAGTCCCTGCCAGCCTCCTTCTCCCTGCAGGCTGGCCATTCTGAGGATGGAATGAAATCCTTCACCTAAAGCATGTGCTGCTGGCCCCGCCCCGATGAGCATCCGGCCAATGGATGCCATCCTGGTGTCTGACCATCAGTGGTCACGTGTATCGGGAGGAGAGGTGGGAGAAGCACCAGGTGGGGAGTGAGAAGACCTGGGTTCTAGCCTCCCTCTGCCACCACCTGACTCGGGACCCAGATCTCTTGCTCTCTGGACCTCTGTTTCCTCACCTATAAAAAGCCGGGGGACGGGGAGGGGGGAGAGGGGGTAGGTGGCATATGAGGTTCGGTTGAGCAAGAAGAAACCCCAACAGATGATGGGAGCCTCTCGGAGGTCGCCCTGGAGTCGCCCTGTCACTTCCCTGGATGCTCCAGGAAGTCTGTGTGCTGACTCACGGCCAGTGCTGTGGCCGACACATGGTTGGGCAATCGATGGTGCTTCTTCCTTTCTTGTTGTGAACGGAGGCTGGCTGTAGAGTCCTAGTTCCACCCAGATTAGAAAATCGCAGCGGAGGCACCGCAGGAAGGCAGTCTGGGTTCCTCCTCGGTCCATAAGAAGCTCCAGCTTTCCAGGTCTGAGAGGAGGACAGCTGCCTGGCTGTTGTACTGCAGGCCAGTCTCCGCCTGGAGCCCAGTGGACAGGCATGGCTGCTGACCTGAGCCGCTGATGCAATGGCTCTGTGATCCTGAGCAAAGGCCTAGGGGTCTCCCCTGTCCCCCCATGAAGAGTAGAAACAGCAATGCTCTGCTCCGTGTACTTGTGAGGAGTGAGATAATACGTATACCCATCCTCGGGGAGAGTAGGTCTTCTTTGATCTTTCTCGCCGTTTGTTCTGAATCTTCTAGAAGACTGAGTGTGTGCTCCCTAGGAAAAGTACACTTGGAAAACAATAAAAGGGAGAACCTCTTTTTTAAAAAATATATTTTATTGATTTTTTTACAGAGAGGAAGGGAGAGGGATAGAGAGTTAGAAACAGCTATGGGTGAGAAATATCCATCAGCTGCCTTCTGCACACCTCCTACTGGGGATGTGCCCGAAACCAAGGTACATGCTCTTGACCGGAATTGAACCTGGGACCCTTCAGTCCACAGGCTGACACTCTATCCACTGAGCCACACTGGTTTCGGTGGAAGAACCTCTTTATCAGCTGTGATTTCTGCACCGATCACAATGTCATCGCCTCTGTGCAATGGGGGGTGTGCTGGTGTGAACAAGGGCTGTTCGCTTGGTCTAAAGAGATTGTCCTGAATGGAGAGCCCATTTCTCCCACGCCCAGAACAGGGGCACCCCCGTCACGTCCCAGGCGCTTTCCCGGTAGATTTCAGGGGCAGGATTGAATCAGCAGAAGACTCTCATATACAATGAGTAGCCAGCTGGTCAACCCCAACGCATTTCTTTTACTTGTTAGTGGGATGGTGTTGATTTAAAATGTACAGAATGGCTGGATGTCCTTCTTGCTCCGTCGGTTCTCAGAGAGGTCTAGCATCAGCTCGGGTCAGGCACGGGAGGCTGTGCCCTGGAAAGCCGGCAGGGGCTGGCAGGGAGGGCAGGCTGCCCTGGCAGACTGCAGGGCATCAGTCCTTCTAGATGTGGGTGATGGAGGGCCTGTCAGCTCAAGCAGATGAGTCCCATCTTCTCTCGGGCTTCCTAGCCTTGCTTTGTGGGGGCGGTAAACCCAGCCCTGCTCCCCAGGGGTCCGAGGAACGTCCAGGTACACGCGGGGGTGTCTGAAGCCAGTGGGTGGAATCCACGCTTTGTTCTCTCGGTGGGAGGACAGTGACTGTACCCAGATGATGGATGGAGATGGAGGCAGCCGCTGTCTCCACCGAGGCTCCTACCACACCCACTGCGCGTCCTGGCCGGGCGGTGGGCCGCTCGCCCTGTGGTCTGCATTGCCGTGCATTTCCTGTCCCCGGGTTCTCATGAGCTTTGGGGGGCAGTAAATTCCCGACAGGGCCGTTGCTCTTAAACAGCCTGAGAAGCAGGCAGCTGGCGGGCCAGCCTGGACCGCGAGGGCCAGTCCTTCCAGCCGGGTGTGGAGCGGGTGTGCTCCTGTCTGAGGTCCTGGCCCAGGAGGAGGGCAGACCGGCTGGAGAGCTTCCATCCTGGTGTCCTCCCTCCTCCACCCGTGGGCTTGGCCAGACAGGGAAGCATGAGATTTGACATGGCTGAGTCTGAGGTTAATGTGAATGAAATGCTGACCCCAAGGAAGAAATCAGAAGCTAGAGTTCTTTATGAAATGGGTAACTCATTTATCAAATGGGTAAACCGGTTTGGCTCAGTGGATAGAGCATTGGCCTGCGGACTGAAGGGTCCCAGGTTCGATTCCGGTCAAGAGCCTGTACCTTGGTTGCAGGCACATACCCAGTGGGGGATGTGCAAGAGGCAGCTGATTGATGTTTCTCTCTCATCGTTGTTTCTAGCTCTCTATTCCTCCCTTATTCTCTGTAAAAAATCAATAAAATATATATTTTTAAAAATGGGTAACTCAGGGAGACAGTTTTCTGGTGGAACAGAGCTTAAAAACATAAAATTATCTTTTAAAGATAAAAGGCAACTTTTTTTTTCATTTTTAAAGCTCTGCTTTTTATGCTTATGAAAAGGAAACTGTTCACCAAACCATGTCAAAAATTAAATATCTATAAAATCCACTACTGAGGTAACCTCTGACATTTTGAAGTGTGTGTTTGCACTCATGTCTACACACACATACACACACCATTAAAAAGAAAAATACAGTCACACGCATATGCTGTGTGTAGCCTCTTCTTGTTTGCCAAGTATCACTGGTCATGGACATCTTTCCATGTCATTAACTATTGCTCTGCATCATCAATAATTCAGGTTTTTCCTCCTCCGTGCGGAGAGCGTGGTCTATCTGCTGACAAAGTGAGCTGCCGGCCGGGATGTGGGACACTAACTGGGGAGCCTGTAATATGGCGCCACTGTCTTTAGTTAGAAATGCCTCAGAGCGAGAGGTGGGCCCTGGTAGGACCCTTGGTGCCCATCTTTTCTGTATTCACCTTGAGGCACCCCCTCGGGCTTCCCAGTCCTCGCTACCTGCTGCTCAGCTGAAGTGCCTTGTGGTCTGAGCGGAAATCAGCAGAAGATTCTCATATACACTGAGTGGCCAGATGATGATGATCTCTGAACGCATAACAATCTGGCCACTCAGTGTGTATCCTATAGAATAAAAGGCTAATATGCAAATTGTCCCCTCAACTAGGAGTTCGATCAGCAGGCAGGCCGGCTGGCCAGACGAAATTCATGCACCAGTCCTCTAATATACACACACACACTCACACTGAGTGGCCAGATCATTATGCGTTCAGAGATCATAATAATCTATAATAATCTGGCCATTCAGTGTATAGTCGGTTCCCAAGTTTAATCTCTGATGTGAGATCTTCTTCATCTTCTTTCCCCTCGTCCTCTCATTCTGTCCTTACTGTCCGACAAGAATATTTTAAGCTTTTACTTTATTCTGTGTGCTAGCAAAAATGTGTCCGCGATGTCTAATAATAGCACCGCATTAACCATCCTCAGGTGCCCTGTACCCTTTGGACTGGTCTTTACTTTGGGAAGTGGGTAAAGTGGTCACAAAAGCAGACTGTGTCTGCAAAGGGACTCCTTGGCCATTGATGTAACAAGTAGGGCTGCGGAACTAATTTGTGGTTATGTAATGGAGTGAAAGAGATTTAATTGCTGTGAGACACGGAGAGTAGGATCATCCACGTCCAAAGGACGAGTGGCCCTTGAGGGCTGTCCCACAAGTTGCCCTTTAAAGCATACGTGTGTGAGGGTCACACAGGACAGCTCTGAAGGAGTGGCGATCCCCCTTTCCTTGGCCTCAAGGGCAGAATCTAGGTCGGGTTCCTCCTTCCCTCCACCCCCATCCATGCCTCAGCTCCTCTTCCCTGGACCACACAGCACCTGCTGGCTGAACGTCGCTTCTGTCCGTGCATCCTGCGTGCCTTCTGCACTCAGCAGCCAGCGTGATCTGAAATCTCAAGGTCACTCCCTCCCCTTGCTGACACCTTCCAGATTCCTGGCCAAAGATTTCTACCTGGTCGGCGGCCTGCTCTGGCCTACACTCCAGCCTCAGTACCTATGCTCTCCCTCCGCCTGCTACAGCCGGCAGCCTCTTACCTGCTCTCTTCAATGTGCCAAACTCGGTTCTTCCCTGAGACTCAAACCTGATGCACCAACTCTTCCTGCCGGTTCTTTACCGGCTCGTCCCCAAGGTCTCAGCTCTACACCATCTGCTCAGAGAGGTCTTTGGGGCTCCTGCCCCAAGTGCCCCTGTCGTTCTGCAGAGGACCTACCCCAACCCAGTCGCCGTGTCCCCTGATTGGTTTACTGTGGATGGTCTGATGTAACGCTCTGAGATCAAGGACCTTGTCTGAATGGACCGTGGCTTTGCCCCCCAGGGCATAGTCCTGGCAAATAATGGATACTCCATGAATATTATTTTCCTTAAATGATGGGATGTTTAAACTGGCGGTGACTCTGGACTGCTCCGGACAAGACATGCCACCGTCGCTTTGTGTCTCTCTATCCTCATCTGAACCATTGGGACAGATACTAGTACAGTGGTACCTCGAGATACGAGTTTAATTCGTTCCGTAACCTTGAGGCGTGGGAAACTATGAGACGCTCCAGTCGCGGTAAACTGGTGGGTCGTGTGCAGCCGGCCGATCCATGCGATGGCTCGTATCTCAAAAATCTCGTATGTTAGGGCACTCGTATCTCGAGGTGCCACTATAATCACATCACCAAATTATTTTGAAGAGAAAATGCGAAGGGCGTAAAATGATGCCTAACGCATCATGCAGTGAATAAATGTAGCCCGTGTTATTGTCGTTTCCAATCCCTGGCTTCCAGAGCCGGTGTGGCATCCCACAGCTGTGCAGTGTGTGAGCAACATGCTGTCTCCCCCCAGGATGTTTCTGTTCTGGTGGGACTTCCAGGACTGCTCAGCCTGGAACAGCTCCTTACTGGGGCTTCTCTTGGCTTTAATTTCTTATATTTGAAAAGTATATACAGTGGTACCTCGAGATACGAGTTTAATTCATTCCGTAACCTTGAGGCGTGGGAAACTATGAGACCCTTGAGTCGCGGTAAACTGGTGGGTCGTGTGCAGCCGGCCGATCCGCTCGATGACTCCTATCTCAACTGTTGCTCGTATTTCAAAGCAAAAATCGCTCGCTCGATGGCTCGTATCTCAAAAAAACTCTTATGTTAGGGCACTTGTATCTCAAGGTACCACTGTACTCTTCATCTCTCCCAGGACCACCCCCAGGTGAAGAAGCTACCTGCTTATAAAAAAGGCCCAGTGCATGAAATTCATGCACAAGTCTGGGGGTCCCTAGTGGCTGCCAGCCAGGGCCTTCCTTCGTTCTGCGCCACCCGCTAGTGGTCAGCACACGTCATCGTGAGCGATCAAACTCCCAGTTGGTCGAACTCCCAAGGGGACACTTTGCATGTTAGGCTTTTATATATATAGGTCACTGGAAGACTTGCTTCTCCCTGGATGCAGGAATTCCCACGCTGGGAACACCCCCTACTTGCCTTTTAGCCAAGGCGACCTAATTCGGCCTTAAAATAAGACATTCATTCTAATTGGAACTATTAAGGGCATTAACAGACCTGGAGGTATTTATTCATCGTGCATTGACTGTGTGCAGAATCCTTGTGGGAGGTACAGGTGGGTCTCTGTCCCTGTGGACCACAGAGGGAGAAGTAATGGATATTTAAACGAACAGATAACCAAACAGTACCTGACAAATTAATGGGGGCAGTAACTGCTGTAGGATTCCTTTCCATCGATTCACATTCAGAAACACCTGGTGAGGGTCAGGGGCTGTGCTGGGTTACCTGGGGTCATGCACAGATTTGTGCACCAGTCTCAGCAGGAATTCCTGCTCTAAGTCTTCTAGTCGAAGAAATTATTAATGGGGATGGGAGAGAAATGGTGACTATTTAAAAAGTCGTCACCGAGGTTATACCTTTATTTGCGTTCATGGACCTCCTTGGGCTAGCAACACGGTCACCAGGTTACTTCAATGGTGGTCGCTGGTCCTGTGGATTCCGCCTGCTGAATACCAGCTCTGAGTCCATCCTCCACCCCCTGTCTCCTGTCCTGGGTAATGACACCTCCGCCATGTGACTGTCCACGCCCAGACCCCCGCTCCCTCTCTTCGGGGGGATGCGAGGAAAGGCCTTTGCAGGGACGCCCTTCGCTTCCGGCTGAGGCCCTGCCCCCTCCTCTGGCTTCAGGTGCGGCCTTGGCTCCTGTCATTCACGCTCTCCCACCTCTCAGGTTTCCCGGGGAGGCAGTGCCCCTCACACTTCCCTTCCGGTCCCTGTGGTGCGAGCATCCTCCTACCCCTCCTCCTCCTCCCCCTCCTCCTCCTCCACTCCTCCCCCCTCCTTCTCCTCCTCCCCCTCCCCCTTCTCCTCTTCCTCCTCTTCCTCCTCCTCCTCCCCCTCCCCCTCTTCCTCCTACTCTCCCTTCTCCTCCTCCTTTTCCTCCTCTCCCTCCTCCTTCCCCTCCTCCTCTCCCTCCTCCTCCTCCTTCTCCTCTTCCTCCTCTTCCTCCAACGCCTTCCCCCCTACAGAGGCTCCCCAGTGGGCACTGTGGTGGGGGGGGACCTGAAACGTGTCATCTTGTGATGGGTTGTGTGCAGGCCCCGGTGAACCCCGAGTTCGGTTAGCTGGGGTGTCTGTGGTCTCCTGGAGAAAGGCGGCCCTGGACTATGGGGGCGGGGGAGGGCTGCCGGTGTGGTGAGCAGAGCTGAAAGGGGGGCTGGATTTCAGCGCCGGCTCACAGTGGCCAGGTCCCCGAGTACGGAGCCCGGACTGCGTGACATTTGAGGGGGTCCCCGTTGTCTGT
This sequence comes from Lasiurus cinereus, assembly GCA_011751065.1. Lineage (NCBI taxonomy): Eukaryota > Metazoa > Chordata > Mammalia > Chiroptera > Vespertilionidae > Lasiurus > Lasiurus cinereus. The sequence goes on along the minus strand of JAAGEH010000413.1, from coordinate 2,894,252 downwards.
CCGTGTTGCTGCCTGAGCATAAACTCCTCGAAGGCAGACACCAGGCTGATCATCCTCGCCTCCCGGTGTGCCCGGCATCAGGGTGAGCTCAGTGTGAGTGCTGTTCAACGAACGGAGGCGTGAATGAAGCGCAACGCCAATTAAAAACTCCTTTTTATTCATCAGGGCATTGTGTAGGGGAACAGCGAGCTTCCACATTCTGGAATCTTCCGGGGGAAATAATAAAAGAGGTCCTACAGGGGAAGGGGCGTGGGTGCTGCCTGATCACCCCTGGGCCCGGAATGAGGAGGCTCTGGGGACTCCTGGGCGAGCCCCCCTTGGCCTGCTCCCCCTCCAGGCCCCTCAGCTCCTTCCTCCGAGTGCCCTGGCCCCGTGTCACTGCAAGCACCCCTGCCATCAGTGGGGGGTGGCGGCGGGGGACAGCGGGGGTAAAATGGTTCCATAAAACTGTGACCTGACTGGTCAGCTGGGTCAGGAATCCTCGCATTTCTAGACGAATCTGTACGTTCCAAGATCCCTTTGGGATTTTCCAGAACGCTTTTAATTATCTGGCGCAGAGGCAGGAGTAGGAGGAAGGAAACTGAAACTCTGAAGAATCAGGCACCGCCGTGGTCAACTGGGGGAAAAAAGGGGGGGAATTTTGACGAACACTTTCCAAATTATATTGCAAACAGCAAGGCCTCGTTGCATTCCAATACAACTCACTTCTAGCACAGCACTTACTGTCCTTTGTTCCTCTCCCCGTTTAAGATCCTGATTATAATTCTTTTGTGTCTTACATTATGAGTTTTTATAAACTACCGAAAATAACTTCTGGGGAAATGGGGACTAAATGAATAGGTAAGAACAGAGAGAGAGAGAGAGAGATATGCAGTGGACAATCAGAGACCACCTGATTGTCCCTGTGCTACCTGGCCTGCTGGGTTTGGGTAACAGACTTGCCCGTCTCTAGGAAAGAAGAGAGGTCATGGATGTGACCTCCTGGTGACCATCGGAAGCGTCCAGAAAGCACCCAGAGATCTGTTAGGCCAGACCAGGTGTCTGGGGGTTTGCACGCTCCCTATGTTGGTGCCAGCCTGATTTCCCACAGACGGGCTCGGCCCGGCCTCCGCCGGTGGCTCTGGCTGCGGAGAAGAAAGTGAGGGACACTCATTATAGCCGGAGGAGAGAGGGGAAAAGCGTCCTTTTGTGGAGCCGGACTGACGGGTGCATCTTCGCTGCCAACATCAGCACCGGCCCGGCCGCTGCTCTTGGGCTGGAGTTGTCCTGGGACGGAGCGGGGCGGGGCGGAGGGGTGTGAAACGCCTCCGGGGATTGTGTTTTGTTTTGCTGTGTTTTTTTCCCCTTCCTGTTTTGGCTCCGGCCACACGTGGACGGCAGATATTGGGCAATGAGCTGGACCGCACGGTCCCTCGGTTTCCTCCTCAGCAGCGCTGCCTTGTTTACGAGGAGTTTTGCAATGTTTTTCTGCCAGGGCACAGGATGCCGGTGGGGAAAGCGGGCACAGGTGTCTTATTTCTAACCCCCTCCGTGCCGCTCTGTGGGGGGGACCACCTGCAGCAGCCTCGCATGGAGTGGTTGCTCACACGCAGGTCCCGACCCTCCTCTCCCCTCTTCAACAAACCTTCTGAATTAGAATCTGGGGGGAGGGTGCAGGCCCAATCTCCACTGTAAGCAAGCCTCCTGGTGATTCTTTTTTTTTTTTAATATATTTTATTGATTTTTTTTACAGAGAGGGAGGGAGAGGGAGAGAGAGCTAGAAACATCGATGAGAGAGAGACATCGATCAGCCGCCTCCTGCACGCCCCCGACTGGGGATGTGCCCGCGACCAAGGTCCATGCCCTTGACCGGAATCGAACCTGGGACCCTTCAGTCCGCAGAACGACGCTCTATCCATTGAGCCAAACCGGTTTCGGCTCTCCTGGTGGTTCTTCTCACTCTGAGCAGCTGTCTTTTGGGGAGCCCGGGGCAGGCTAAGCACCTAAAAGTCCCCGGCATCTCCCGGGGTGTTTTGGAGGGACCCAGTGTGGCCGGCTTTCCCCCCGAGCTGACGCTGCGGTGTAGTGTCGCTGAGCGACCCGTTCAGAAGCCACCTGAGGCTTGTTGGGCTACGCCCTGGCCTGGAGAGCTAGGCATTCTGGTGGGGGGGTCCTCTGATGAGGGCCGGGGGTTCGCTGTCAGGGAGGGGGTGGCGTTAGCAGGCACCCTGGAATGAAAGGAAGAAGCCAGGGAGTGTGACTCCCCTGCTTTGGGTTTGAGGCTGGACTTCCCCTAGAAACCCAAGGCTGAGGTCCCGCTCCCGGCCTGGCCACTGACTCAACTTTGACCTTGAGGCAACCAGTTGGTCTTTCTGCCCAGTTTCCCCCTTGACAAGATGTGCTTTCTCCGTCCTCCCGGGACATTTGTCGGAGGAGGGGCCGGTCAGCTTACTCAGAAGGGACGTTTTGTTAGGGCCTCCACCTTCCTGAGGCTGCGACCCTGGCATCCAGTTCCTCATGGGGTGGTGACCCCCAACCATGAAATGTTGCGACTGTGATGCATCGTGATGTAAATATCTGCATTTTCCAATGGTCTTAGGCGACCCCTGGGAAAGGGTCGTGCGACCCCCAAAGGGGTCTCGACCCACAGGTTGAGAACCGCTGCGTTAGGGTAACCGTCCCTCAGACCACCAGCTGAACCTCGGGAGGCAGGGATGGACCGCCTTCGAGGTCACGGACCGGCCACGGCGTGTCCGTCCTGACCGAAGAGGAGGGAGAAAGGTGTCCAGCAGTCCCTCCCTTGGTGTGGGGGTCTGAGACCTCGGAGAAGAGTCTCCCCAGGCTTACGGATTCGGGGGCTCCCCTCCTAGCGTCTACAAAGAGGACACAGGAGCTGCAGAGACAGGCGGCGCTCGGTTTCTGTGCTCGGGACCCCGGGCAGCGAAAGGCCGCTGTTCACCCCCAGCCTGTCCTTGCTGTGGTTTCCGATGGTCGCAGGCTCGACAGCAGCGGTTCTCGACCTGTGGGTTGAGATATTGACATGATGGTTCATTAACAGCAGCAAGATGACAGTGATGAAGTAGCAACGAGAATCATTTTATGGTTGGGGGTCACCACCACATGAGGAGCTGTATTAAAGGGTTTCGGCATTAGGAAGGTTGAGAACCTCTGCCCTGAACAAAGTTAAAGCCTTCATTTAACCCTCTTATTGCAGTGTTTTACACACGAACTGTTTTTAGAATGCTGGCTCCATTTTTTTTTAAAGTAAAACCTTTTTTCATGACGCCCAAGTTGAGGTTCCAGTGTAAAGAAGGTGTAAGAATTATATTAAATGCAGCTAAAACCGGTTTGGCTCAGTGGATAGAGCGTTGGCCTGCGGACTGAAAGGTCCCAGGTTCGATTCCGGTTAAGGGCATGTACCTTGCTTGCAGGCACATCTCCAGTGTGGGGCGTGCAGGAGGCGGCTGAACGATGTCTCTCTCTCTCATCGATGTTTCTGACTTTCTATCTCTCTCCCTTCCTCTCTGTAAAAAATCAATAAAATATATTAAAAAAAAGAATTAAAGAATTATATTAAATGCAATCCTGAAACAGTTCGTTAGATCACAGAAAGCTATTTGGCTGCAAATATTAATTAGATTATTTCCCCTCACCATGTCCTCGTGTTTGTAATCACAAGGGTTGTCAACTCCGAGCTAGTGCTGGGGCCGTGCCTGAAGCTGCTCTTCTGATCACCGAGGCCCTGTACGTTCCTGCTTCTCACAGGCCACGTGGGCGCACACCTGCCTTCTATTTTCCTGCTTCTCTCACCATCGCCATGAGTCAGGATTCTCTCTTGGCAACTCAGAGAAGGCAATTAGAGCGAATCGTTTTGGTGACAAGGAAGTGCAGTTACCAATGCATCTCTCATTCATCGGTCCAACAGGATGAGCCGCGCATTGTATTAAGCGTGTTTCTGTCATCTCACTGACTCCTCGTCTCCTTCGGAGACAAATGATCTGACTCTTTTTACTGGGGAGAAAATTGAGCTTTGGAGAGTTTTAATAACTCACTCCAAATCCTGGTGGGTAGAGCGAGGTCTCAAACCCGAGGCCAGCTCCCAACCTCTGATGGTCTCACCACCACACTACCCTGCGGGGCATAACTTATTTATTCATAAGCAGAGACGTGATTTCTATGAACAGACATGTAAATGTGGCCTTATAAAAAGAGCTCATTTTGTCTATAAGGATGGCTCTAGAACAGTGGTTCTCAACCTTTCTAATGCCGCGACCCTTTAATACAGCTCCTCATGTGGTGGTGACCCCCAACCATAAAATGATTTTCGTTGCTACTTCGTAGCTGTAATTTTGCTACTGTTATGAGTCGTAATGTAAATATCTGATAGGCGGGGTGTATTTTCATTGTTACAAATGGAACATAATTAAAGCATAGTGGTAATCACAATTAAATATTGTGAAATATTTATTTCTAATGACAAATAAGTGAAATTTTGTCTTGAAGCGTGGTGTAGCGTAGGTAACAGCCTTCATAAAACAACAGTAAACTACATTACTACATTTTCTGATGGTTTTAGGCGACCCCTGTGAAAGGCTCGTTAGACCCCCAAAGAGGTCGTGACCCACAGGTTGAGAACCGCTGCTCTGGACAACCCGGGTAGCGGAGTGGCAGTGATGTGGATGAGAAAACTACAGTGGGGAGTGTTTTCCCTCTATGTCCTCATATTCATCCAATTTTTTCTTTCTTTCTTCCTTCCTTCCTTCCTTCCTTCCTTCCTTCCTTCCTTTCTACACAAATTGTACGTGTAACTTGACCACTTCTAACTGAGACATAACTCTTGATTTTCCATATGAATGCAGGAGCACTATTTTTAGAGAGAGAGGAAGAGCGGGAGGGAGGGAGAGAGAGAGAGAGAGGGGCATCGCTTTGTTGTTCCACTTATTCATGCTTTCATTGGTTGATCCTGTATGCACCCTGTATGCAGGGATTGAACCTCCAAACCTTTTACATCAGGATGATGATGCTCTAATCACCTGAGCTACCGAGCCAGGGCAGGAGCATTTAAGTCCAAGTTTAGCTCCACATACAAGCTGTGGTACATTCAGAATAAAGGGCCTCCTGTCCCATGTCAGAGTGTAGATCTGCTTCCCGATAAGATGTACAGTGGTACCTCGAGATACGAGTTTCATTCGTTCCGTCACCTTGAGGCGTGGGAAACTATGAGACGCTCGAGTCGCGGTCAAGTGGTGGGTCGTGTGCAGCCGGCCGATCCATGCGATGACTCGTATCTCAACTGTTGCTCGTATTTCAAAGCAAAAATCGCTCGCTCAGTGGCTCATATCTCAAAAATCTCATATGTTAGGGCACTCGTATCTCGAGGTACCACTGTATTATTGGAAGACCGTCCATTTTTTTTTTATTGAAATTGTGATTCAGGTGCACCTAACAGGAAAGCATAGTTTTTCCCTAGCTAGGCAAAATAGGTGGAGGGGTGTTTCTAAAAAAGGATACTTCGTGCAATGTTTCGAGTGGCCGTTATTTTGCATTGTGACTTAGGAGAAAACAGATTCTGCACAGAACTCAGAGGCGTCCGCAGCGGGGCCTTGACTGACAGGAAAGTCCTGCCAGGGAATTTCCAGAAAATCCCCACCACGGCCAGGTCCTCAGAGACACCCGGTGCCTGTCCCTGTCCCCCAAAAATGAGACTCCGTGAAACCATCGATGCTTGAAACATCCAGGCAAATGCCAATTCTGAAAATAAATTCCTTTGCAAGAGCATGTATGCATGTGTGTAAAAAAAAAATGTCAGAAACAAAAAACCAAATTTGACTTTGTCATTCTGAGACCACTAAACGAATAGTAATATGGATGCCAAATGTATGTCATTCTGAGACCACTAAACGAATAGTAATATGGATGCCAAATGGATCAGTGGTTGTGAGAATATAAAGAAAACACACTCTTTAAATATTTGTTTCCCGGAGAGAAATTCCATTCTGGATTTTTGTTTTCAATTCTGAATGTTCAAGTCAAAATATTTTCAAAGTGTTTTCCAAAAGGAGTGCAAAAACAGACAAGAAACCACCTTGCTTGGACACGCGCACGCACATGCATGCACGCACTCGGCACTCTCCTATCACCCCCTATCACCCTGAGCATACTAAGCCGCATGTGCTTCTTCTGTTCACAGAGCTCACACGTGTTTCAACCGCCTGGACCTCCCCCCGTACCCCTCGTTCTCCATGCTGTATGAAAAGCTCCTGACGGCGGTTGAAGAGACAAGCACCTTCGGACTTGAGTGACCAGCAGGCCCGTGCCCGGCCACCAGTGGGAGGGGGGGACAGGCCAGTTGGGAGGCTGCCCTCCCGGGATGGCCCACCCCCAGGAGGGTCAGAGCGGGCTTCCCTCCGAGCGACGCCATCCCTGGACAAGTCCAAGCCACGTGTGGGGCCGGGATGGTGGTGTCAGGAGCCCTTTCTGAAGGACAGGGGTGAGCCGGATGCCCAGGGGACCGCCAGCCATCTTGCAATCAGCAGGTCCCGACGGCCACGCTTCTTCCTATTGGCCCCGTTCGTTGCGCGGGGTCAGCTCCATCCAGGTCACGGTGCAGGGACTCGGGAGAATCCTGGAACTTAACCTTGAACGTGGTTCAAGGGTCCGCCCTTGACCCCGATCTCCAAACTAGCGCGAGAGCTCCATAACGGAATAAAAACACGTGTGTTTCCCGAAAGCACCTTGCTGTGAGCCCCAGGTGGTCACGGGATATTACTCCTTGTCTCGCTGCTGGGTGCCTGCATGGGGTGCACGTGGGTTCTAGCTCCCCCGAGACCCGCGGGGAAATGGAGCCAGGTCCCCATCAGGTGACTCGAAAGGTTTGCCAGGAGGTGGTCTGGGACGATGGACAGGCAGAGCAGTCTGTGTGCCGTCGAGGCTGGAGACAGATGGTTCTCGGGTGACCTCCCGCCGACGGGTGTGCGCTTTCTGAGGCCTGGGGACTATTTTCAGTAACCAGCCATCAGCCCGCAGCCTCTCGGGAGGAAGTCCGCGGTGAGTTCTGTTCACTTTTTTTCTAGACGCATCCATCATACTTCTGGGCTCTGAGGTGTACGTAGGAGCCTGCCTGTCCTGCTGTTCGCGTCGCCCCCTCCATGTCCATGTTCCCTGCTGATGGACGGGGGCGTCACGCTAGTCCGTCTCCTTGGAAGCACTGACCAGGGCACCAAAGGGCCTTTTATTTTTTTAAAGATACAAACCAATTCCCCGGGAATACTTTGCACTGAATGTACCAAAGGTGAGAAGGGTCGTGACCAGGTGACTGACAGCCAACCCCGTCCCTCGGCAAGTGTCACCAGAAGCAGCTTCGGAACCAGACTTCTCCCGGTCCCACGTCTGCCACCGCGGGACTGTGCGTCTCAGTCCTCATGTTTTAGGACCCGAGACGGGATCGTACCACATGCATTTGTGTAAAATGCATCAGACTCTTCCATCCATCCGATACTTCACAGGATGGCGTTGAATAAAGATATTTCGAACCTCCCTTCTCCCCCACCACCCCCCACCCTGCTTTTTATTTGTCCAGCATCCTGAACCCCCCAGCTGGCTTAGGGAGCCGTCAGCAGCACCTCAGGGGGCCGCTCCCTTTAGGAACGGGATTTCCAGCTCCCTCGGCAGCGGCAGCACAGACGGAAGCCCTGGGGACTCTGTTTCCCAGCCTGCGTTTCCACGAGGCCCGGATTCCTCATCCACACGCAGAAACGGTCTCCTGGTGGCACCTCGGTCACTGCAGGACCTCACTGATGTCGCCTTCGCTTCGTTTGACCAGCGGGTGTCCTGCGTTTCCACCGCTTTGGGGTTCTGCCATTCATCGCTCACCAGAGGCTCCCTGCGGCGCCGGGACGTGTGAATAATAAAAGCGTTGGATGCACCTTTGCTTCGCCAGCTTCTGCTTCACATCCTCGGAGCTCTAAGGAGCCGCGGGGTCCTGGCGAAGGGATGTTGGCGGTCTTCCGCTTCATGAAGGTCACGTGCATGGGTTTGTAGGTTTTAAGAGCGAGGCCCTCCCTCCCCTCCCCCCGTTGGGTAAGCCGCATTGACTGCTGGAGTCTCCAGGGGAAACGCACTCAGGCTGCATTCCTGCGTGCAGGCAGATGCTGCCGGGCAGGGGAATGTTCTGGACCGCAGACCCCCAGATCGTGCAGGTGGGGAAGGAAGGTTCCCCGGGCCCTCTCCCTGGCCCAGAAACACCGGGGAGAGGAGACAGTTTGAACGGGAACTGTGAGTGTGTACTTACTGACCATGAATGTAAGTGTTTTTCGTTTTGCACATTACTTTTACCTGTTTCTATGTTTTCCTGATAAGGAAGATGCTATAATAGACTTTATTTAAAGAGCGACATTTCTGGTGGTGATGTGATGTTTCAGAGCCCGGGTTCTCTAAGCAGCTGAAAGTGAAGGTGGCATTTCTTTAAAAAAGACACTGATAGACCCCGTGAGCTTTCATTCTGGTCAGTGACACTGACTCCATGTTATTGGGCCAAAGAAATTTGAAGTGTATCTCTTTAATGACTTCTAACCAATATATTAATGTGTTAGGGCATCCAGCTTCTCATAGAACAGTCTAAGCATCTAGCTGCGACTGTTCTCAGAATTGGGGATTCTCAAAGATGTACTCAGCCTATCAAAACAGCCTATTTTTCTTCACTAGTAAAAGTCCAATGATCACTCGCTAGAATATTAACTATCCTATCCACAGAATAACTTACACTTGAATCCTCTCTACAAATGGAAATGTCCATGTGTTTCCTTCCGGACCGTGAACTGGGTAACTCGCTGTAGTTAAGGCCTTGTTCCTTTAAGAAACTCCTCAGTGACACTCATGTTGCCCCGTCTCACGGCAGAAAAGCGCGTCACGATGCATCACGTCCGTCCGCCCAGAATCCCTGGGATGAGAGGAGAGGCACAACGTTGGCATCCACCCCGTGCCAGCCAGTGTCTGCTCAGGGAGCTGCAGATTCAAACTCCGCCCTTGAGAAGTTCATGGTCGGGAGGAGTGGGCACCAAGGTTCATAAAAAGCATTTTTAATAAGATCTGGTTTGTTCTACAATGGAGGAATGAGAAGAGGATGGCTTGTCCCATCTGGGGAGTCATCAAAGGCTCAGACATGGGTGCTTGTAGCCGAGGAAGGAAGGTCACCTCCACGCCCTGTCTGTGGGGACTGAAGGCATGTCACGGTGTGTGGAAACTGGTCCAGGGCTGGAGCCCATGATCCATTGAGACACAAGGGTTTAAAGTGTTTGAGGGGCTGAGCCTGAAGGAACAATAGGGGGTGAGGGGGAGGGTCTTCAAATTACCCAAGAAATGCCACGTGAAATCATTTCAGGTTCCTTTCACCTGCACCAAGCGCACCTTCCATGTTCACTGTGAAAAAGGCCGGTCCTCGAGCGCAACCCACTTCTGGGGTCAGACATTGGTGCACAGAACAAGGGATCTTGGTCCAGGAAGCGTGGCCATCTTTTCTAGCTTCTGTGGTGTGAGGCCGGCTTAGTAGAAATTCTGCAGTAAGTGAAGGGAAATCTGCGTCACCTGCGTAGAAACCCTTACGGCCAAACGGCGTCCAGATGACTAACGGCCTGGTGGCACCTGCTGGTACGGTGCTTGAGAGTGTCAGCGGACTTGTGGGCGCCGCATCTCTGGATCCTCACATACTTCGGGGGGTCGAAGGTCTCCCGGCCCCTCTGGTGTGAGGCCGGGGGTCGTGGCTGGCTGGTGAGCTGTCTCAGTGCTCCATGGTTACAATTCTGTTTCGTGGTCAGCGATGGAGAGCTGATGTTCCTACCAGCATGTTTCGCTTTCAGTGAATTTCGCAAGATGATTCATCCACCGAAGGCTCGCTTTCTCGAACACTCTGCAACGTGACGCCTTCTGAAAAGCCCACGAAGAAACGAGGACAGGCCATTCCTGGAAAAACTCCCCATGCCCTTAACAGCCCTCTGTTCTAAGAAATGAAGAACAGAATGTCCGATTTGGTTGCTTTGGGCGGATGTCTATAGCCTAGCAGTTTAGTTTTTTTTTTTCTCAAATAGTATTTGGAAGCAACATCCTGGAAGAAAGGACTTTCATCAGCAGTCTTCTTGTATTTTTTCATGTTTTAGTAAGGAAGCATCTAGACAGCCCTGGGAGCAGACTTGCTGTGATGTGGACGAAGAACCGACAGCAGGGCTGGGTATGTTTCCTCTCCGCCCTCACATCCATCCGGTTTTGTTTTTGTTTGTTTTTCTCTCTCTTTCTACGCGAGTTGTATTTAGAAGGTGACCACTTCTAACGAAGACAAACATTTTCCGTGAAGAGTCTCCAAGTCCTGCCAGTCCTAACCCCATCCCGGAAACCCCCGGCAGGTGAACTGGCGCTGGGCGGTCATTAAGAGATCCCTGTGTCCGCACAGTCAGAGCGGCAAGCGGAGACCCGTCTCCACACTGCGGCTCCGGCCTTCGCTCTCTCTGATCTGCTTTCCGACGTAGAAGACGGGGGTGCAAGCACTAGCTCCCTGACACCTGCCCCCATAAAACCTGAGTTTCCATCTCGGCTGCCCCTTTCCATTCAGTTCCAACTTTTGCAAAAGCCATGAGCTTTGCAGTTCGCCTGTGCTTTCCGGAGAGGTGTGTTGGTCTCCCCTGGAAGCAAAGGCCCCCCAGAGACAGTCTCGCGTCTCATGGCTAAATGGTGGCTTATAGCCAGCCAACGGCTCCCCGCTGGGTGAGAAAAACGGGGCGGTGGGGGGGGGAGCAAAGAAGATGGGCCCTGTCCGCCAGGAACGCAGTGCTAATCCCTGACAACAGTCCAGGCTGCAGGGTGGTGACTGCATCCCAGGAGGGTGCGGGCCTCGCCCTTGTTAAGGGAGGGCTGGAAGAGGGGGTGATGGGAGCATCCTGTTGGGGCTTCCTGGTGGGGTGGGAGCAAAGGAGTCTGCTTTCTGACTCGGAGGGAAAGCGTGCCCTGTGGCCTAATGGGGGCGTTGCTCCCGAACCCCCCTTTTGGGGAGCAGCCCGTTTCTAAGTTCGGCCAGTTGGTGACTTTTTGGTTTTGGGGGACAGAAGGTCGCCCCCTCTAGTAGAGCCAGCCAGAGCTTCCTCCTCGGGCGTCGGTAACGTAGCATTAAATTCTGTTGTGGGTGTTGTTCAACGTAAGAAGCGTTGTCACTGCTCTTGAACTTCGCACATGAACCAGAGGGAAGGGCGTTGCTTGGCTTATGCCATCGAAGGTGTTTCTCGGTAGACGCTCCTTGACGTGCAAATAGCTCCTGAGACGTCCTCCTGCTTTCTGGCGGCGACCTCAACGTTCTCTGCTCATCCACCAGGCCAGACCCTGGGAACTGGGTTCCTGGATTTCACCCGGAGACCTCGCCCGTGTCTCCAGCGTTTCAGGGAGTCAGTCAAGACCGCAAAGACATGTGCGCAGACTCGGGATGCTGAGTGGCTGGCTGGCTTTGGGGATGGGCCGGTCAGCCACGGGGGCAGGCCCCGTGTCCCGGGGAGCACAGGATCGGACCCCACATTTCTGGGTGCGGTTTTTACACTGTCCGTGGCTTCGGGCAGGTAATGTCTTTCTCTCTGGTTTTTCTCTGAAGATATTATAAGCCTGAGGCCATGCGGGACGGGATGTTGTGTGATTCAAACTGAACCAGCTGTTACTGATGCCAATGAAGACTCATCAGTAAACTCCTGATTACTATCACCTTCTGCAAAAAAAAAAAAAAAAAAGAGGGGTGAAAAACATTCAAGAAATACCTTGGAAGGATGATTAACCAAGAAACACGCAGAACCGAATGCTCTTTTAGGGCCTCCGTGCTCTGAAAGATGTTCCTACAACCTATTTATGTTTCTTTCTGTGCTCTCGTAGGTAAAAATCTGAGGCTGTTAATATCGGGGACGTACAGAGGATTACATGTTTTTACAATAGGGATGCAGGCATTCCAAAGGACATGAAACTACATGCATCTCTCTCTCGCCTCTTACTGAAAGTATTAATCTAATTTTATAATAATGCTTACTTTTTAATATGAAGGCTCTGCAAAAAAAAAACAAACACAAACACACATATTTATTTCTAAGATATCAGTAGAGCCCAGGTGATGTATTTTTTTAAAGCCTCGCCATTTCCTTTCACCGACTCCACCCCCTGTGTCTACCCCTCCATGCGTCGCAGGTAATAGCTGTGTTTCTCTTTTGTTGGTTTAAAATTCATACCCGGTCAATGTGACTTTTCATAGAGAATAACAACAGGAGGCATTTGTTAGTGGCATTCGGATTATACGGCTCTCGTTTCAACTTATATTTGAAATTCACCTTTTTTTTTAAAAAAAGCGAACAATGCAGGTGGTTGATATCCTAGAAATGATTTGCGGGTGGTATTAAGTGGAGCCCAGGACTTTGACATGTAGACTCCTTGCTTGTTTTCTGCAAAGTCTGTCTTCTTATCCTCATCTGAACCCCTGGCTTCTGTGTTGTATTTTTTTTTTTATTATGATTCTGAAATGCTTTGAAGGAAAGATATTTTAATGTGTACAATTTATTTTATTTTCATACTGATCTCTATTTTGTTTAAAACCATGTTGCATCATGAAATCACTTAATCCAAAATAAATCTTCTAAAAAAAATAGATTATGACTTTCCTGTGATACGTTTGGGAAGAAAAACCTCAAGGGGAGAAAACAAAGTAGGGATAAAGGACTCAGGGGATTAGTTGTGCAGCTTTGTGGACACAGGAAGTTTTCTTTTCGTGATATTTATAATTAGGAATCTATTTTTTATTCTTAAAGTGATACGTTGCTATTTGATAGGCTATCAATGAATGCTGAAGGGATGAGTTGACATAAATATAATCTAGTTTCTCACATGGATTGAGACTATTTGTTAAGCCATCTTGGTTGAATGTTTATTTCATAAACACATAGGCACACCATCACAAACTCCAACGCCAATCTAATGCAGGTGTCACACGTGTAGAGGATCCAAGTAGGTACTTAATGAGTAAAACCGGCTGAGACTAAGCAACAGAGAGTGGTGAGGTTTACCAAAAATGGGGCATTCTACTCTGCTCAAAAAGATTCTAATCACATGAGCTTCAGGTCTGTTGTGGAAAGAGAAACTGAGAAATCTCAAATTTTGTGATTTTTTTTTTTTAGATCTTTTTAATACTGGTTGGATCAAAGCAAACATGTCTATAGGCTAAATTTCCCTTGCGGGTCCATCAGTTTGGAACCCTTGAGTTAATCAATACATTATCTTTTATATTGGGTTGGTAGTACAAATAATGGACCAATTCAATACAACAGGATTAAGACATGGCAGTTCATACGAAGAGATGGGGAAAGGCAAATATATACAGCGAGGGTAGACAATTATGAAGGATGTGCTAGAAAAATGATCTGTGCTGACCATTATCTTTCTGAAAACCAACTAGTGTTAACTCGTGTGCGTTAAGAGAATCCTTGTCAAGGTTTAATGGGGAGCAGATGTGCCCTGAAACTCTGTTATGTATGTTAGACCACAAACGAATTTCGCAGGGCACAGGAGAGCAGTCGAAGGCAAAGACTCACCCTGCATAACTGAAGACAGTTTTACATCGCTACTTTTTTAAAAAATATTTTATTGATTTTTTACAGAGAGGAAAGGAGAGGAACAAAGAGTTAGAAACATCGATGAGACAGAAACATCGATCAGCTGCCTCTTGCACACCTCCCACTGGAGATGTGTCCACAACCAAGACACATGCCCTAGACTGGAATTGAACCTGGGACCTTTCAGTCCGCAGGCCGACGCTCTATCCACTGAGCCACACCGGTTTTGGCTTTACATCGCTATTGAAAGGGACGAGCAAGAGGTTGCATCCACAGCACCGACTTCCTGGTTTTTGCATCATAACATTCCTCTATCACCTTTGACCTCAAAGTGCTTCTCGTATGATAAATGTATCTGCCGTCATTATTATGTACTTTTAGTAAAATCTGAAACCCAGTTAATTAGTGAATGTTTTAAAATGTGTAATTCCTACCATCCAGCTAATCATCCCCAGGGAGATTTTCTTTAAAAAAAAAAATTTTTTATTGATGTCAGAGAGGAAGAGAGGGAAAGAGAGAGAGAAACATCAGTGATGAGAGAGAATCATTGATTGGCTGCCTCTCACATGCTCCATGCTGGGGATCAAGACTGCAACCTGTGTATGTGCCCTGACCAGGAATCGAACCGTGGTCTCCTGGTTCCTAGGTTGACACTCAACCACTGAGCCATACTGGCCAGGCCCCAGAGAGTCTTTCTTGGTGTTTTATATTTCATCTTTTAACGAGAAAGCTTTTAACCTTTTTTATCAAGAAATGGAAAATATGTTTTCCTCATGCTGCTTTCTTTTCCTTCATCAAAAATATTTACCTACTAATGGCTTTTTTTTTCTTTCTAAATAGATACTTCCTTCTAACTAGATACTGGGTTGACTAGTTTTCCATTTGTCAACCAAAGTAAAGTTTGGAATCACCATAATGCACTGAAAAGAGAAAATCTGGTAAAGAGCTGATGTTTACAGTGATAGAAATAAATTTCACCTGGATGGAACTGGAGAGCCTTATGCTCAGTGAAATAAGCCAGTCAATGAGGGAGAAACACCACATGATCTCACTCATCTGTGGATAATAAAAAACATTATAAACTGATGAACAAAAGGATAGAGGCAGGAAAGCATCAAACAGACTGTCAAATTACAGCAGGAAGGTTAAGGAGAGATGGGGTAGATAAGAGATCAACCAAGGACTTGTGTGCATGCATATGAGCATCACCAATGAACACAGACACTGGGGGGTTAGGTTATGCCTGGGAGCGGGGGACAATGGGAAGATATGTATACATGTAACACATTAATAAAAAAAATTTTTTAAAGAAAGAAATTTCACACATTTTATTTGCCCCATTATTACAGATCCTTGCAAAAAAAAAAATGTAGTCACTAATTGTTTATTTAGAAAGAAAAAGCAAGCAATTTTCCAAAGCATAAATCATTGGAACAACATATATTTCTTTGACCATTGATGATAATGTTATGAAATACTACCTCTTGCTATACATACACAACAACCCTTGGGTGAGGCAGTATTTCCTGTCTAGTTGGTATTCGGTTGGCATTGGAAAATGGACCCCGAACCCCAATTCTTGTCACGACATTGCCAATACACCTCTCTCCCTGCCTTCACCCCAGAATTAAATTCCTGAGCTCAACATGAAGGAAAGTCTTGCCTTTTATCACTAGGAGGCCTTGGCCCCAATGTCCAGGCCATCTCCTTTGGAGAGGATCAAATCACAGGAAGGACATCCTTTGTAGTGAGGAGAATCCATTCTAAAGAGACCAGACAGGGTCAGGAGTCCTATCCCCACACCGGCCCTCCCTAAACCCACCCTCATAGCTTGACCCTTCGCATCTTACTCAGAGGGGAAGGCAAGTTCCAAGCACAGAAAACGGATGGATGAAAAGAAGAGAACACGCTGGTGTGTGGATCTGGATGTACAATGGACACACCTGGTCCAGGGTGCCCACGCTAGGACTTCTCTGGGCACAGGAGTCCCTGAATGGAAGCAGTATTCACGGGGCCAGAGAAATGGAATGAGCCCGACTCACCATGTCAGCCCTGACTGAGGTTGGGCCGCTCCCTGACCTTCCAGCCGCATGGACTAGAAATGCAAGAAAAATCTCCAGGGATGAGGTCCCCAAAGAGGACAAGACCCAAATCTGGGTTCCCGAACGGCCCGGTCCAGACCAGCCTTTCCTTCTTGGGTTGGAGGCGGGGCGAGTGGACAGGAACTGTGCATTTCCCGGGGGGACCAATTCTATTCTTGAATGATTGACTTCCCAGAGCAAAACAACAAAAAACCATTTCAACTGTTGGCTAAAGAACCGTTCGCTAATTAGCCGCTGTTTGCTAGGACTCCGTTTTTAATTAGAAAACCATGTCAACATTTCTTCAAGGTTGCATTCAATCACCCAAAGTGAGAGAACCTCCATCCCCTCCTCTCCACCCCCTCACCCCCGCATCAAGTATGGAAATGCAGATCGAGGCCACCCTCCCAATACAATATCACTTACAGGCTTTCTTTAGTTTCAGCAAAACTCCCCTATATCGTCAAACTTGGTTTTCCTTTGAAAATAAGGGTTTCCCCCATCAGCTCTAGTAACGGCTGGTTCCCCACTTCCTCAAAGAGCAAGGAAGTGTGCTGATCCGGGGATGACACCACTAGGCTTTCTGCCTGTTCCCTGGCCAGACGCGGTGTACCCTGGGGGTGCACTCATGGGCTTGAGAAGCGCTGTCTGCAACACCAGAGCCTCTTCCTCCTGCAACACTAGCGATCATGTAGAAGGAAAATAATCTGGGTTTGCATCCTCTCCGCTGTAATTAACCGGTCTGTTATAACACTCAGAACCATGGTTAGGGAGGAACGAAGATAACAGGCTGTCTGAATCTTGGAAGCCGGCAGGAATGCCATAGCTCTGTGTGGTTGGCGTGTAGAGCCAGATCTGTTCGAACCGGTCACACGGTTTGGGCGTGGTGGCCATCGCACACTTACAGGCTAGGAAATGAATGCTTCCCAGCTGGCTTTTACCTGTCCCGAGCTCAAGGCCCTTCGTTAAGATATAAAATCATCTTTCAAAAATTAGCCCCGCTCCTTAGAGAAACGACTGATTCCAGGAAGTGGGCAAGATGAACCTGGAACACCTTGTTATACTAGAACAATCATAAAGTCCTTTTTTGGAAAAAAAAAAATTTTTTTTAAAAGTTCCAATAATGGGAATGTGCCAGAGGGAGCCAACTGAGAGAGCTCCAATAGCCGAAGCTGGAACAACATGAATGAAGGAGTCCTGGGTTATCAGACAAAGTCCACAAGGAATATTCATAAGTCCCTCTGATAAGTAAGTTAATGAATAATTAACAAATGAAAGAGAGACGAGTCTTTGGTGCAGGGGGAATTCCACAAAATGATGCCGATGCTCCACGTTCAATGCCAGGTGCTCCGAGTGACTTCCTTCCGCAGACTCCGGCCCCGAGGGGTGGGGGTGGTGGGGTGGTGGAAAGGAGGAATTCCGCAGAGAACACACCTGGCAAACACTGCCTCTGCCAGGTGATCAAGGTCAGTGCCAACGGTTCCACGTCACGTGGGTACTAGGTTCCCTCGCTAGGATGCCACACCAAAGACATTGCATCCCGGTGGCCTTCCTCCCGAAACCTGTAACCCTGGTTCAGCCACAAGAAAAGCATTAGACTCTAGTACACAAGCATCTGCAAGATGCCTGACCCGGCCTCAGCAAAGCTATCAAGGTCATCAAAACCAAGAAAAGTGTAAGAAATAGAGAAACAGTCGCAGCCAGAAAGGAGCCCCATGAGACACCATGACTACAGGTGGTGTGGTATTCAGGTGGGACCCTGGAATAGAAACAGGGCGCCTGGTGAACGCAAAGGAAATCTGAGTCAAGGATGGACGGGCGTTACCGATGTGCAGTGGTACCTCGAGATACGAGTTTAATTCGTTCTGTAACCTTGAGGCGTGGGAAACTATGAGATGCTCAAGTCGCGGTAAACTGGTGGGTCATGTGCAGCCGGCCGATCCACGAGATTACTCCTATCTCAAATGCTGCTCAAATTTCAAAGCAAAAATAGCTCGTATTTTAGGGCACTCATATCTCGAGATACCACTGTATCACTATCACACACGCTCACCTAACATTCCTGCCACAGTCATCCAGCGGGTGTTGGTGAGAACCTGAGGCCCATTCTTGGATGAAAGAATGGAAAAGCCCCTTTGGTGCAGAAAGGAGTGAAGCGCTAGCTTTCCCACCTGGGTGTCTGTGGTGTGACGATAACATTCAGCCCCCTACACAACCCCAAAGGAAAAGCGTTGGCTGGTGTGGGCAGCTGAATATCTGAAGGCTGTGAAAGTTACACGCGGTTACAAGGAGCAGGGATCATTCCTTTGCCATGCAGAGCAGCGTCTTGGCTGTGAAATGAGATCATGGACATCTAGCACATTGCTCTGCACTTGGTAACTGCTTAGTAATCCTCACTTCCCTTTCCCCTTCCGTCCAGCCATACTGGCCTCACAGTTCCTGAACATTGTCTTTGGGAAGCCCTTGTTCTCAGCCTGTTTTTAGGGGAAAGCAGACTGCTCTCCCCTAGCCCAGAAGTAATGCAGCTTTCCCTCCCTCACATGATCAGATCGCTTCCTCAGACCCCTTTGGAAACTCTTCTGGGAATGACTCACTGGTTCGTCTGTCCATCCATCCATCCATCCATCCACCCACCCATCCATCCATCCATCATCCATCCACCCATCCACCCATCCATCCACCCACCCACCCATCTACCCATCCACCCATCCACCCACCCATCCATCCATCCACCCATCCATCCATCCACCCATCCATCCACCCATCCATCCACCCATCCATCCATCCATCCATCCATCCACCCATCATCCATTCATCCATCCATCCATCCATCCACCCATCCATCCACCCATCCATCCATCCCCCCATCCACCCATCCATCCACCCATCCAATCAACATGTGTTGAGTTACTACCTTATGCCAGGCACCATGGGCGGTGCTGGGGAAACGCTGAAGGAGGCAGCCCTGGTTGCTGTCTTTGGGGAGTTGACAGTCTCATGAGAAAGACATGTAGTAAACAAATAAATCCTTAATTATTAACCGCGATGAAAGGGGCTGTGGAGAGAAGGGGGCCGTGAGGGAGCTCCTCAGAGAGGGGGTACAACATTTGAGGTGAGAACCGAGGGCGGAAAAGCAGCCAGCGCTGGGAGATCAGAGGGAAGGGCCTGCAGCATCCTGTCATTGAAGCCTCATAACATCCAGATAATTACAGAGCCAACGCAGGAGACGGAGACGGAATCACCGCCCAGAGGATCTTCTCACACAGGAGCACTTCCTGGAACTCCGATGCCGCTCCCGAGGAGTGTGCTGCACATCCCTGTCCCCGAGGCCGGAGCTTGCAGAAAGGATGGATGGATGGATGGATGGATGGATGGATGAGTGGATGGGTAGATGGGTGGGTGGGTGGATGGATGGGTGGATGGATGGGTGGGTGGGTGGGTGGATGGATGGAAGGATGGATGGAAGGATGGATGGATGGGTGGATGGATGGATGGATGGATGGGTAAGTGGATGGGTGGATGGGTGGATGGATGGGTGGGTGGATGGGTGGATGGATGGATGGGTGGATGGATGGGTGGGTGGATGGGTGGGTGGGTGGATGGATAGATGGACAGACAAACCAGTGAGTCATTCCCATCCAAACACCAGCTCGTTTGCCCCAGAGCCGTGCAGAGGGGTCAGAAAGGGAATTCTAAGAGAGGGAACAGGTATCCTCTTCCCGAGGAGGCAGGGCCTGATCCTGAGGAGGACCCGGGATTGGCTGTCTGAGTTCACACTCCGTCTCCACCTTCTGCTTGTAAACCTCGAGCAGGTCATTCACAGCTTCTGAGTCCGAGTTCCCTCCTCTGAGCCCGAGGAACAGAGATGACTCCCTCAAGGCGGCGGTTCAGGAGCTAAGGGAGAGGGTGTAGACAGACACACACCGCAGCTCCAACTTTAAAAATAGGTCTGCTCGTTTCTCTGGAATGCCTTCCTGGCACCCTGGCGATGGGCTGGGGATTCTTAGTTCCGTGCCAAATCTTATTCCCTGAGGTGGGAAATCATGATCCATTTTCCCAATTCCCCACCCAAAACGCCTCAGGCGACCCAGGGCGGCAGCAGGGAGTGAGCATCACCCCGCCCGCTGGAGAGATGTGAGCGCTGAGGTTTGGGGTGATATCAGGGCTCCCAGAGCTGCAGGTGAGGTAGCCGGGGGGCGCGATCTGGCTTGCCATCCCGCCTTTGAAGGGTCTACAGCAGCGTTCTCAACCTGTGGGTCGCGACCCCTTTGGGGGTCTAACGACCCTTTCACAGGGGTCGCCTAAGATCATCGGAAAATGCAGATATTTGCATCACGATGCGTCACAGTAGCAACATTTCATGGTTGGGGGTCACCACCACATGAGGAATTGTATGCAAGGGTCGCGGCCTTAGGAAGGTTGAGAACCACTGGTCTATAAATATTCAGTTCCAGACGGAGCTCTGGTCTCATCTGGACAGACCCTCTTTCTCGTTTGTGAAAGGACAGTTCCAGCCTGGCTCACAGTAACCTCTGGGTTGTCGAGGCTCAGATAAAAGACCGCATTGAAAGCACCCGCTACATCAGCTCAAAATGCCGTGCAGATTTCAGGGGCTCTTAACCCCGGTCCATTCTGGGCCACGTTCAGCGTGCACGGCTGGCCCGAAGCATCTCAGAGCTGCTCATTAGAAGGGGAACTATTAGGAAGGGGATTTTTTTTTTTAGGTCAATGAGTAATGGCCTGTGTCTCAGAGGTATTGTCTGTTTTTACTTTGAAAGAACAGCCCGAGGTCCCCAGAGGTAGGCTGACTAATAAGAACTCAAGGGCTGGATGCTTAAGAGATCATTGAAAGCGGCACAAAGGGATAAATAAATGCCATTTATGCTGATAAATGGCATAATTTATTTAGGCGGATGTAAATGCGCTGTTGGCCTGTGTTCCACCGAGCAAGGCTCACTGCAGCAATGGGAACTGATCAGATCTTCCTCTCTGCCACTTCCTGTTCTTCGCAAGTCGAGAGGAAGACAAACGCCCAGGGTGAGAGACAGGAAGACAGAGAGACAAGTGACTTTTTTTTTTTTGGTTTACGCAAATGCTCTCAAGTCACCGAGATAATCATCTGCGGAGTGTTTTAAAGAAACCTCAAATTTAAAAAGACGCACCCCCCACTGCAGGCCTGTGAGAAAGAGGTTATCTTTGCTCATTGGATATGCAGTGGTACCTTGAGATACGAGTTTAATTCGTTCCGTCACCTTGAGGCGTGGGAAACTATGAGACGCTCCAGTCGAGGTAAACTGGTGGGTCGTGTGCAGCCGGCTGAATCGCGAGATGACTCCTATCAAATGTTGCTCGTCTTTCAAAGCAAAAATCGCTCGCTCGACGGCTCGTATCTCAAAAATCTCGTGTGTTAGGGCACTCGTATCTCGAGGTACCACTGTACCTGTTTTGTTTTTTTTCTATTTTGCAACGTGTTCTCAAGGTGGGGTGTGCTGATGGAGGCTTCCCTGATAAGCCAACCTCTCTTCTTAGAGGTTCTCTGTGGAAATATCAAGACCCAGGTCCGAGAACCCCTGCCCTCAGACCTGGACCAGCCAAGAGCCGGGGAGGAAAAAGCGGTGGGTCGCTTCCCTCTTATCTCTTCCTTAAATTGTTTCAAGACGCTGCTTCAAAGCATCCTGAATCCGAGGCCGTTTTTCAATCCCAGAAGCTGCTGCTTCTTCTGGTCCCTGACAATCCGCGTTGGCGTGCGATGGGGAGATCTGAAGAGCCGAACGGGCCCACCTATTCTTCACCTCTGAAGTCTGGCCAGAAAGTGACGGAAAATGCAAGCAGCGTAAGATGTGTCTGCGAAATTACAGGAGGCCGAATCGTGCCAGGCCCGCTGAGCTCCCGCCGCGGAGCATTCTGTTTTATAGATCGCATGAAATAATCACCCCAAAAAGAGGTAACCCGATAGGAGTCAGTTCCCAAACCCTCTCTGGCTCACGCGGTGCCCTTGAACCCGTAGTGTGCTGTGCGGGGCTCTGGGAAGCACTCCATAAAACAGGATCCCCTCCCCGGGGCGAGAACAGTTCTGTTTTGACTGGCACAGGGAGGCGGCGGTGGCTTGCAGGGATTTCTAATGACCTAAGCATATGGCCTGGCCTCATCCGTCGTCATTCTCCTCAGAACCTCTCGCCTGCTTTGTGGGAATTGCATAACCGGAAAGTCACACATGAAAATCTGAGCGCTCGGCTGGTTGGAAGCTCGCTCGCGATTTCAAAATGTAGGTGAAAGTTGATGGGGGTGAGGAGAAGGCCGAGGTATTGTCCTCCTTCTTTCAATAAGCTGGCCACGTTAATGTATTTATGCGGATGTTTATTTTATTTATTTTTTTTAATATATTTTATTGATTTTTTTACAGAGAGGAAGGAAGAGGGATAGAGAGTCAGAAACATCAATGAGAGAGAGACAGCCATCAGCCGCCTCCCACATGTCCCCAATTGGGGATGTGCCGGCAACCAAGATACATGCCCTTGACCGGAATCAAACCTGGGACCTTTCAGTCCACAGGCCAGCGCTCTATCCACTGAACCACACCGGTTTCGGCTATTTTATTTTTTTGTAGCAGGTAAAGGAAAGGGTCAATTTATCTCTGCCTTTTCTTCCCTTTAATGGGCCACGGTGTATGTGTGGAATTTCAGAAAAAGCGGATGTGCAAAGAGGCGAGATACGTAACTACAGAAGCGCACCGAGAGACCGGTTTTGGGGAGAATGAGCGTGATGAGTTGTAAGCGTGGAGCACCTCTGGATGACTGAGGCCCCAGAGGAATGCGTGTGAAGGATATTGTTTGAGGAGCTCATGGAGCAGAGAGCCGGGCGGGGGAGCCAGGATCAGGATAACCAGGGACGAGATCCAAAGCCGCATCCATGGCCCATTCCGATGCCGGTGCCACTGGCTGCCGGAATACAGTTAGTGCTGCTGACAGCCTAAGAGGGGACAGAGGCGGTGCCATGAGAACCCCTGCTCGTAGGGTCGCATCCCCTGACACGCTGGCTGCTGTCGTGGAGTTGCTCCTGGCCCCAGGCCCACTGGTTCCAGATGCTAGGGCTCACGTGCATACAGACAGCTGGTAGGCCTTAAGGTGGCTGCTCCAGCTCTCGCTGCAAAGGAGGCTGGGAGCCGGAATATTGTTCGGCTTCACTGCCAGAGACTCAGAAGGTGAGATTTGGATCCTTGGTGGTTATAAAGCGACAACCGTTCCGAAAAGAAGAAGAGCAAACTGAGGCATTATGATTAGAAAAATAGCTCTTAATCGCTCACAATTTTTTACCCTCAAAAAGCAATCAGGGCCAAGAGCGGTTTGGCTCAGTGGATGGAGCGTCGGCCTGTGGACTGAAAGATCCCGGGTTCGATTCCGGTCAGGGGCATGTACCTTGCTTGCGGGTACATCTCCAGTGTGGGGTGTGCAGGAGGCGGCTGATCGATGCCTCTCTCTCATCGATGTTTCTGACTTTCTATCCCTCTCCCTTCCTCTCTGTGAAAAATCAATAAAATATACTTAAAAAAAAAAAGCAGTAAGGACCTCAGGGGGTGTTTATTATTTATGTAGGTTATATCTGCCCAAGTTTAAAAGAGGAAAGTTTCAGAATGTTAATTTATTTAAAACAACACATGTCAACACTAACAACCAATTGCATGTTCACATCAGTAACACATGTTATGAAGAATAGCTAGAGGGTCCAAAACAAATAATGATAAGGGCGGTGTTGTTTTACATTATTGGGATCTTGCTGATTTCTGCTTTAAGAGGAAGCATTTGGATTGTCAGAGCTGCTTCCACATTAATCTGCTGTACTATGACGCATTCTGCCGTCTCTGGAAAACGGAATCAAACACTGGTGGGAGATTGAGAGAGAAAAGGGTAAATATCCCCATAGTATTCTTATTAAAAATATTCCACCTTGGGGACTCTCTGAAAAGGTGTTGGGGTCTCCTTAACACAGGAGGGGGATTGCCGGGTGAAAGATCTACTTTGTGATTGGAATTAAATGATAGGTATTATATTGACACACACAATTCTTGGGTCACGTTCTACACTCCCCGGCACATGTATTTTTAGCCAGGGCGTGGACAGTTTGCTCAGAGGTTGACAGGACTGAGCCTGCATCAGATTACTAATATGATGGCATTTGAATAGACTGCAAACGTAATAGCCGGATGGCATTTCAGTTATTTTATGGATTCTATCCTTCCTTTGGATCTTACAAATCATTCCCAGCTCTAATTTATTATTCTAGAGTTCCCTGGATTCGAGTTTTTAAAGCAAGGACAGATTCATTCATTTGTTAAGCCACCTTTTATTTGAGAACAGTTTCTGATTTATGGAATTATTGCAACGATAGTACATAAAGTACCCACCACCAGTTTCCTCGTTAGTATCTCACATGAGCAGGGCACATTTGTTATAATTGATGAACTGATAGTAACTCATGGACTAATGCTTATGCTTTATTCAGATTTTCTTAGTTCTTGTTTATTGTTTAATCTATTTTTTTCCTTTTTTTTTTTTTTTTTTTTTGTTCCAGGATCCCATCCAGGATCCAGCATGGCATTTCGCCATGACATCGCCTTAGGCTCCGCTTGACTGTGAGAGGTCCCTTGTTTTATGACCTTCCCGGTTTTGAGGAGGTCAAGCCAGGTATTTTGTCGTATGTCCCTCCCTGGGTATTTTCCTGACGTTTTCCTAATGGTGGGACTGGGGTTATGGGTTTGGGGGAGAAAGATCTCAGAGGCAAAGATTCTCCTTGCATCATATTAAGGGCATGATCAAAATGACTTGTCAGTACTGAGGTTCACCTGCATCACCCGGCTGGAGGTACAGTTAGTCAGATTACTTCCCTGCAAAGCTACTCTTTTTTTTTCTCCCTCCCCATGCTGTGCTCTTTAGTGAAAAAAAAAAAAATCACTAAGCCCAGCCCACACTTAAGGAGTAGGGAGTTATGCTCCTCCAACTGGAGAGTGGAGACTCTACATAAATCCTATCTGACAAAGAGTGAATATGCTAATTGACCCTCACGCCATCGCAAAGATTATAATGTCCACGGCCAATAAGGAGAGGATATGCTAATTGACTGCCCCGCCCTCAAAGATGAAAGCATCCACAGCCAATAAGGAGGGAATATGCTAATTGACTGGCACGCCCTCAAAGATGGCAGCACCCACAGCCACAAGATGGCGGCACCCAAGTCCCCCAGGGCCAGCCCGAGGCACAGGCAAGCCTCGGATGGCGGCTGCCCAGCACCCAGGGTCGCCCGAGGCTCAGGTAACCAGGGCTGGTCGAGGCTTACGCTGCTGGCAGTGGCAGCAGCAGAGGTGTGATGGGATGTTGCCTTTCCCTGATCACCAGGTCACCTCTTGCCCCTGAGGGCCCCTAAACTGTGAGAGGGGGCAGGCTGGGCTGAGGGACCCCTCCCCCGCTCCAGTGCATGCATTGTCATGCACCAGGCCTCTAGCTATTCATAATTCTCCTACCAGGAGGTTGTCTATTCTTTCCCAGGTCTTTATTCAATCACGTACTTATATCAGTATGTCCTCGTGCATGTTTATGTCATACGGTGGGTCAGAACCCAATAGCATTTTGCTATGGGTTGTGTTGCTCACATTGTCGCAGCTCTGCCACTGGGCGCCCTTTCAGTGGCTCCTGGGTCCCTTTGACATACTCCCATCGCTATGTACAGATGTGGCTGACTTGTGTGAACTTCCTTCTTTCTGGCATTGCACAATGTTCCAGGCCTTTCTGTATGTTTCCTGCCCCGGCTCTGGAAGGATCGATTTTTCGGAGGAGCTTTCGTTCCTTTTACTGGAGAACGGATGGTTCTAGAAACTAACACCTGAGCAGTCGGTGTGGGTACTGCTCCCGGGGTGTCATTGCTTCCACGTGCTCTCTGATGGCAGAGCAAGGAGATATGGGTGCGTACGTCCCCAGGCAGACACATCTGTCTATAAATAGCTCTGTAGGTAAACACCCGCATCTGCAGTAAGCGAAGCGTTAGGTCACGCCGGTGTCTCTAGCTCTAATCCAGGGCCACGTGGATCATGCTAGGCCCCGCCTCTTGCCTCTGTGATGTGTTTGTAGAGTTACTTTAGCCGTGAAGACATTTTGGAATGGGAGGCGTGAGAGAACAACGAAAGGTTAACAAAAAAGCAGGGGCACCAGGGAGGAAGGCGAGCTGAACACTCCAGAACCCGTGCTCTGTTCGTGGCGACAGCTATGCCGTGCCCCGAGGAAAAGGCCGTGTTCACTGGTTTCTGCTTCGCTGGGACGTAGGTTTCTGTGGGGCAGTACATGATGTCCATGTCTGTCCGCTTCCTTATCTTTAAAGGAGGAAACTGCAGCGCTGTACTCACAGGAGGGAGGGGATTAAACGCGGTAACGCAAGCAGCACCTTTAGAACCGTGCCTGGATGTGCTGTGAGCCCTTGGGATTTTGTACCCTATGGGGGTGAATCTATGATTATTTCAGTGTTTCAGATGAAACAACGGGCATGGGACCAGGAGAACCTGTTCAAGGTCTCACAGCTGGTAATTCTCAGACTCCCCCCATCCACCTCTCTCATAATCTGTGCCCTTTAAAGCGTCTCTGAGCAGCTCTCTACAGTGGTACCTCGAGATGCGAGTGCCCTAACATACGAGATCTTTGAGATACGAGCCATTTTTGCTTTGAAATACGAGCAACAGTTGAGATAGGAGTCATCGCGCGGATCGGCCGGCTGCACACGACCCACCCGTTTACTGCGACTCGAGCGTCTCATAGTTTCCCACGCCTCAAGGCGACGGAACGAATTAAACTCGTATCTCGAGGTACCACTGTATCTTTTCATAAAAACGAAGCTATGAAACGCCGCTCTAGACATCTCAAGGGAAGGTTCACTACCGAAGAGCAGACGGGAAGACACTGGAATGTTCTCCAGGTCAGGAACGGGGCGCTGCTCCCCAATAGCGGCCTTCCTGGCGTGATCAGCACGTCGATGCCACGAAGGGGCTCACCTGGGGCAGACGGGCCTTCTCCGGGCTCCTGCTCTCACCCGGAGCATCGGAGGCCCCGAGCACTGCCAACCGGGACACGGTGGGGGTGAAAGGTCAGCCCTGCCTCCTGGCTGCCTGATGCAAGAAGACTCCATCCTCTGGGTTCCTGAAGGCTTGGCCAGGACTCAGGGAAGGCGCTGCTGCTGGAGGAAGCGCCTCGGGAAAGTGAAGAGGGAGGGGCTTTGCTGGGGAGAGCTCACAGCCGTTTATCTGCCGAAGTGAAATACATAAATGAGGGCTTTGCACCCTGTATTTATGTCCTGGTGCCACTCGGCAATCTGCTTCCCTTTAAACGCTGGCAAGCCCGGCTTCTCCAGCTGGCACAGGCCGGGGCGCCAGCATCGGCTGGCCTTCCCGCTTCCTGGCGAACCTGGGTGCCTCCCGCAGGTGGATTCTGAAAGGGAAAGCAGCTGGCGGCTTCTCTCCTCTTCTGCCCAGCACGTCAGCTTTATTTTTTTCCCCTCCCGGTCACCTCGCCTAGCACCCGTCATATGATCGCAGGGAATCCTGAGCATCTCCTAAAGTCACCGGGAAAGTATGCACGCAGGGCCTTACTCCTTCCCAAGCGTGCTGCCGGTCACAAGTGCAGGGGTGAGCGGGGAGAGGCACCTCCTCAGGAAGCCCGCCCGCCGGCCACCGGGGTGTGGGGGTAACAGCAGCTGCACAGACCCAGGGCGTGGCCTCGCGGGGCACTGGGCTCTGTCTGATCGCTGTTCAGTCTCCCAGAAGCAGCTGCGATGACTCTCCTTTTTCTTTTTTCTTTTTTTTTTTTTTTTTGCAGATGAGGAAACTGAGCATTGCCCAAAGCCACACAAGTACAAATGGCAGAGCTGGGCCGTGAATGCAGGTCTGCTGAATGCCACACACTTAACCACACATGCACCCCTCTCTCTATATATATATCCTCCCCCCCCCTCTCTCTCTCTCTCTCTCTCTCACACACACACACACCTCACCTCAGAGCTGGCTATTGGGACTTTGCACCCTATGGGATGAATCTATTATCATTTCAGTTTTTCAGATAAAACAACAGGCATGGGAGTATCAGAACCTGTAATAATACAGTATGATAACCTGTCATATATCAGTTCTGTAGCTTCTACTGAATACTTTGCTTTGCAAATAGAAAGCATTCTCGGAAGCACAGCCTTAACCAAATTGCTGTAGACAGCTGGGCGAGGACAGCTGAGGCAGAGAAATGTGGCCGGATGCTCTGGGGGTGGCTGGGACGGGGGTGCAGTGAGGTGGCTCCCAGGAGAGGAAGCGGCGATGGGCCAGGGACTGGCAGATTAGATCACCCAGTCCCCCAACCGTGTGGGAAGCAGGCCGTCACCATTCCAGGCCACACTGTCTGCGTCGGGTTATGCAAGTGCCATTAGGACGTAAAACTGTGTTTCTTTGCCCTTGTCATTCAAGGGTCTATTCAAATGAATTAAACATCTTTTTCCACACCTCTGCCTCCCTGAAGTATGTCTGACATAATGAGGTGAATGTCCTTAGGGTGAAGAATCAAGAGAACTAAATTCCTTTTTTTAAAAATATATTTTATTGACTTTTTACAGAGAG
>JAAGEH010000413.1:2827373-2860428 GCA_011751065.1 Lasiurus cinereus | reverse complement strand
CCCACCCACCCACCGATCCCGCCCGGGAGCGGGGCGCCGCCCGCCGGGGTGCGCTGCCCGGACACAGCTGCTGCAGCCGCTTCTCGAGGGGGGAGTCCACCATGTGCGTCTGGGGAGGGGCCGGCCCCCTG
Organism: Lasiurus cinereus; assembly: GCA_011751065.1. Classification (NCBI taxonomy): domain Eukaryota; kingdom Metazoa; phylum Chordata; class Mammalia; order Chiroptera; family Vespertilionidae; genus Lasiurus; species Lasiurus cinereus. The sequence goes on along the minus strand of JAAGEH010000413.1, from coordinate 2,860,297 downwards.
GTTGGAGGACCCCCCTCTCCTCCCCGCCCCCTACTTCTCCCCCCCACCTGCGTCCTCTTCTGAGCAGATGGGACATTTTCCAAAAAATAGGTCCAACTTTTTAAAAAATATATATATTTTATTGATTTTTCAGAGAGGAAGGGAGAGGGATAGAAAGTCAGAAACATCGATGAGAGAGAGAGACATCGATCAGCCGCCTCCTGCACGCCCCCCACTGGGGATGTGCCTGCAACCAAGATACATGCCCTGGACCGGAGTCGAACCCAGGACCTTTCAGTCCCCAGGCCGATGCTCTATCCACTGAGCCACCCTGGCCTCGGCAAGGTCCAGCTTTCTAACAAGTGGAGCTCTCATCCGAAGCGGCCTTGTCTCTGAGTCGCATGCACATTTTAGACATTTATCTCCCCCCGCTGCACGATGGGATTGAGGTGCAGGAGGCGGACGGGCGGCACGCTGTGCTTGGGTTTGAAAGTGACATTCGTGCAGCCCCTCGAGGGCCTTTTGGGTGCAGGCGGCAGGGGCCGTCTCTCTGGGGCTCGCTGGGCCGGGAGTTAGGTTTGGTGCAGGTGGAATCGGGTTCGAGGAAAGTGGAGGCCTGACTCATGGATGGCTGTCAGCGCGCTAATGACAAGGCGGCGGGAGCTGCAGGCCTTCGTGGTGGTTTCTGAATCGAAGGATTTTATTTTTATTTTATTTTTGAGCTCGCACTGGCAGGGTCTGGCCGCGAAGGAAAACGCCTTTTAAGAGCTGCTGGAGAGCTAGGAGAGGATTTCCTTATCACCATCTTCCTGTTTTCATCTGTGAGCCCACGTTAAAGCCCAGCGATCCAGGAACTAACTCCATGGCTAGCTTACACTTTCGCTTAATCACAAAGTTTTGTCATGGTATGGCACACAGATGGTATTGTAGCGTGTATTTCCTGTGTATGAGAAGGGCAGCTAACAATCGTGCCTTTAGGTTTTCTGCTTTTAAAGGAGTTTGCTTGATTCTTCATTTTTTAAAAAATTATTTTGCATCCGAAGGGTATTGATTGTGTCAGAAACAGTGAACAGTAATTTATGTACTTCCTTTCCATTTGGGAAAACTTTTAAATATTTTAGTTTTCCACAGTATGGATAACAAAATTCAATGATGTAATTTTAAGTGGTATATATTCTACGAAGACTCTAATTAAAGGACAATTCTTTGGATATTTTAATGAACAAATTTACTTATAACTTTAAATTACACATTTTTATTTAAATATGTTGTGAAAAATGCAATTTTCAAGATATAATTTTTTTATTTCTTTCATTTATTTACCCTTTTTTTTTCCTCCCCAAGACATTTATCCTTGAATTTTAACATCTAAGCTGGTCAGTGTCTCTTAATATTTGTATGCAGCATCTTTTGGTGCACCCCTGACTTTTTGCAACTTCTTCCCCAAAAGAGGGCGCAGTAATGCTTTAAGCATTTAAAAACTTTATATTAATAGTGAGGTGGTAGTTTCACCTTTAACCCTCAAATGATCATATTCCGTTTTGCATTGGAAGAGTTATGGAATAAACTCCTTCAGGAATACTGTAAGCAAACAGTATTTTATTTTACAACAGGAACTTAACTTCTCATCTGATGAATGGCAAGCGCTGTGTGTGTGCCGGCCCGCTGTATTTCCGTTTTGCAACATCTTCCTCTACCCTTCCACAACTCTGGGTCTGATCCTTCTGAAGGTTGAAGAGAAGGCTCCAGCCTTTCTGTGCTGGCACAGGATGGGGCCTGTGGTCCTTACTGGGCAGTCCATATGAGAGACTGCTTGGCCTAGAGTCAGCTATGGTGATTCTCAAATGATTAAATTCTTGAATTATTCTTTATATTTGATTTAAAAAAAAAAACTATGTTAGTAGAACACCTAAGGAATACAATCTTGAAATTGGAAATCATCCTTGTTCTTATATCTTCTGCATTGCATTTCCTTCTCTAATCAGTGACTCATTAAAAATGGAGCCCTCTGCCACACGAGCAGAAAAGTCTAGTTTATTTTGAGGGATGTGGAGGCAAAATACAAACAGATCTGTTTTCCCGATTCCTGGGGAGAACTTTGTAGCTGGAAATGCCCATGTAGAAAGGAGTTGTTTCCTTTTAACCCTGTGCCTCACTTCGCTTTCCATTGCCTTCCAGTGTATTTCAGGAAAATCTAGACGGAGCAGTCCTCAGCAGGGCAGTGTCTGAATTAATTTCCTGATTGCGGTAGCTCTTAAAATGTTATCTTAGCTGAAGCAGGTATTTGCATGAAACCAGGTGGCCACCTAGTCTGGAAAGGCAGGAAAATACAAAGTAAATGGTCTGTCGGTATTACATTATAAGACCTGATGAAATGATTTTATCCATCTTTCCATCTTTTGTGGCCATCCTGTTTAGAATTGAAATTCCCTAGTAGCAATTTAAAATATTTTGTTTAGCCAAAGACCAAATCAAGCAGAGACTAGCTGCATTGAGAGCTCCAGTACTATAATTTCAAGATAGATCTCGAGTTCTGCACGGACCTTGAGGATTTGAGATGTATCTAAAAATGCTTCTTTAGTCCATGATTCTTATAATTCAGCTCATCAAACATGTTCAAAATGCCTGCCAGGTGCCAGACACCATGCTGCGACTTTAGCACAAAAAGAAGTGGTTATTGCCCTTTAGACCAGTGGTTCTCAACCTGTGGGTCGCGACCCCTTTGGGGGTCGAACCACCTTTTCACAGGAGTCGCCTAAGACCATCGGAAAAAGCAGATATTGACATCACGATGCATCACAGTAGCAACATTTCATGGTTGGGGGTCACCACCCCATGAGGATCTGTATGCAAGGGTCGCGGCCTTAGGAAGGTTGAGAACCACTGCTTCAGACACTGACCGTAATTGAAATCTAACATGTTAGATATTGAGGTAGATGTCAGGGGTCCTGTGTGAAGCATAAAGGAGAGGCACTTAACCCAACTTTTTTGGGGTTTTAACAATGTCAAAGCTTCCGGGGGGGTGGGGGGGGATTACATTTTATGTTGAGATGTGAAGGATGCTTAGGAAAGTCAGCCCTTTAAGGGAAGGCGAAGAGACTGTTTCAGGCAGGAAAGTGTCACAGAGATGCGGAGGCAGAGGATGAGCGTGAGTGGCACGAAGTGAAGCTGCGTGCACCTGGGCCGGCCTCTGTGTGGCCTGTGTCAGGGCTTGGTCGCTGGCAGGTCCTGGGCAGCTGATGACGAGGTCAGAGCAGACCAGTTAGTTCGCTACAGGTTTTCATTTACTGCAGATACATTCTGTGTCTATGAAGCATTTTTGTTGGATAAGTTTGGAATGAGTGTTATGAATATTTTAAAAATAGAGATCTTTAGAGATTTATAGGAATTGTCTGACTTGGATCACATTTGCTTTCTCCTTTTAAAGCAAGGTAAGGCCCAGATCAAGTGTAACATTTCCTTCTGTTCCTTCCCTCACCGATCCATATCTGAACGCGTATTGTAATTATTATAATGGGCGATAATGGAAAAAAAAATCTTTGGAAATAGGTTTGAGGAATGCAGAGAAAACACTGGGGTCTTAAAACAGCGGAGTAGTCATGGCTTTTGAACTTCCAGCCAAGAAAACCCTTAATGTATAAAGAGTTACATTTTGCTGTTGCAGATATGTGCCTGCACATAGAATCCAGTCAGATATATTTACAGCCATCTTTTTCACCCAAAGGCATTTATTAATTCTTCACTGACTGTTGAAGTCGAATCCACCTAGTGTGGTCACTCACACACCGGAAGGTGTAAATCGTGCCATAATCCCACCTCCCACAGAGAACCACTCTCACATCTGCCATTGTTTTCCAGTCTCCTGCTGTTTGCTTTGTTATTTCCCCCCACAGAATTATCATATTGTTTATAAAGTTTTATGTCTTCCTTTCTCACTTTATAATTTGAGTTTAAAAGAGTCTTTAAAAGCACAGTTTTTGAGTATATAATACCCTGTTATCTAGGTGTATTTAGCCATTTCCTATTGTTGGACTTTAGGGTTCATTCATTCCACAGGTTTCTTTTTTTCCTCACAATTATAAAGCTTCATTGAACATAAATTTTTTACTACCTGTAAGATCCATATTGACATTATTTATTTATTTATTTATTTATTTTTAAAATATTTTATTGATTTTTCACAGAGAGGAAGAGAGAGGGATAGAGAGCTAGAAACATCAATGAGAGAGAAACATCAGTCAGCTGCCTCCTGCACACCCCCTACTGGGGATGTGCCCGAAACCAAGGCATGTGCCCCTGACCAGAATCGAACCTGTGAGCTTTCAGTCTGCAGGCCGACACTCTTATCCACTGAGCCAAACTGGTTTCGGCCATATTGACATTTTTTAAATGAGAGCAGCAAATATTTATTTGTAAATATATCTTCATAATTCAACCAGTTTTCTTACGAATAGATTACTTTGTAGTTGATATATTTCAGCATGAAATAAACACCTTAGATTCTAGAATTTAGATGAGGTGCACATTCTAGACTCTGGACCCCGTATTCTGTCTCTGTGATTGAATGTGCTATGTTCTCATCCTCATGTTTCCCAAGTCCTGATTGTGGGGAATGTAGCCAGTTTGTATCCATGATACAGGTACATGTTTTCTCTGTGTGTGTGTGTGTGTGTGTGTGTGGCATAAATGTGATCACAAGTGTGCATATTCATAGACTTTTTAAAATTATTTTTTAATTTTATTTTTAAACTGAAGTTTACATTCAGTATTATTTTGTATTAGTTCCAGGTGTATAGCATAGTGGTTAGACAATCATATACTCTACAGGGCACTTCCCCAGTATTTCCAGTACCCACCTGGTCCCATACATAGTTATTACAGTATTATTGGCTGTTTTTCTCTGTGCTGGGTTTTACTTCCTCATGACTGTTTTGTAACCACCAATTCGTACTTCTTCCTCTCTTCACTTTTCTCACCCAGTCCCCCGCCCCCTTCTCTCTGCAATCATCAGTCTGTTCTCCATAGCTCTGAGTCTGTTTTAGTTTTGGTTGTTTCTTTAGATTTCACATTTTTTAAAAAAAAAATACATTTTTATCAATTTCAGAGAGGAAGGGAGAGAGAGAGACATCAACGATGAGAGAGGCACCGCTCCACTGCCTCCTGCATGTCCCCAACTGGGGATCCAGCACCCAACCTGGGCACGTGCCCTTGAACCTGGCACCCTGCAGTCCACAGGCCGATGCTCTAGCCACTGAGCCACACTGGCTAGGACCCACATACACTTTTACATTTAGAAAAAAGTTGTAAAAATACGATGACTTAAAAGAAATAGATTGAGCATAGGAATAGATGATTATTGACTTTTTAAGAGAGGAATAGGTACCTGTGAAACTCAGTGTCATCAGAACTAAAAAAACATACACAAATAGTTCATTAAAACAGAATTAAAAAGACAGAATTATAAGAATAAGTTTAAGCTAACTTGGAGTGAGAGTTTTGTATATGGAAATGGTACTCAACTATGGCAGAGACTATCTTTGGCTAGAATATTAACAACATATATGTATCGGTCAATCATGGTGCAGTCTCTGGATTGGCACTGCACTGGTGTAATGCTACACGAGTTCATATTTTAAAATTTAATCTTTAGAGCTCTGTAAGATAGATTCTATTATCATCATCCGTACTTTAGAAGCGGCAGGATTGAAGCATTCCTCACTAGTAATCAGAAATACAAAGTAAAAAAAAAATACATAGTAAATTACCGAGTTCCATTTCACCTTCCTTACACCAGAAGAGCCACAGTTAAAACTCCAAAGAGGGCAAATGTTGCCAGAGAAATGGTAAGCCCTCCCCACAGAGGCAGCGGGAATGCAAACTAGGAATGCAAAGAAGGGACTTTTTCAGTTGAGTCCATGCTGTCTCATTTATCAGTTTAAACACAATATGGCAAAATAATCATGTTGAAGAGCAAGTGTTGTGATGTTTATTGGAAATACTTATTTCTTATTTTGAAAAGAAGCTGTGTTAGTGTACCAGGCTGCCACAGTAAAGTTCTGCAGGTGGAGTGATGGAAGCCACATAAATGTATTGTCTCCACAATTCTGGAGAGAAGCTTGGGATCAGTGTCTGCTGAGGCCTTTCTGTGTGGTTTTCCCTGCTGTCTCCCACTGTGTCTGCCCTCTGCTCTGTGTCCTAATCTCCTCTTTTCATTGGGCACTAATCCTGTTGGATGGGGGCCCACCCTAATGATCTCATTTAACTGAGCCCCCTCGTTAAAGGCCCTGTCTCCAAGTACAGTCGCTTTCTGAGGTACTGGGGGTTAGGAGCTCAACATTAGAATTTTGAGGGGAGCATAATTCAGCCCATAACAGTAACAGAGTTAAATAATTTAGCTACGATCTCATTGCTGGTGTGATGGATAAATGGGATCAGACTCAGATGTGATTCAGTCCAAATGTTACTTAAGAAGGCTACGCTGCTACCCTTAGACTACTGGTGGTGTACCCCCAAACCAGCTAGGGCTTTGTTTCCCCAAAAACCAAGAGAGTGAGAGGAAAAAATTGTCTGACTTAAGAATAAAACCGAGAAAACAGAAGGGGGAAACCCTGACCTCAGTCACAGTGCCCCTTTGCCAAGCTGAATGTACTGGCATTTGGATCTAGGAAGGTAAGAAGCAGACATGTTTCTTTAAGAAATAAGGAGAGGAAACGGGGCAGAGAAAGAACGAAAGCCGAGGGCAATCACAGAGGGTGATCGGAGAATGACCCTGGTCCTTTAGTAGGTGGCATAGCAGAGAGGGAGAATGTCTTACAACACATAGTCCGCTACCGTGACATGGGAGCCGTGCTCTTAAAACTGGATGCATGTGAATACCATGAAGCTCGAGGCAAATATGAGCTTCAGATGTGGATGAGAACTCCGGTACGGTCAGCCCCTCACCCAACAAAATTATAGAGCTCTTCACACATGGCAGGCTCTGAGCTGGATGCTGCCAAAAAAAAAAAAAAAGAAAAAAAAAAAGACACTCTTAAGACCTATGACAGTTTCTGAGTTTAGTATTGAATTGTAGAGTCTGTGAAACAAATCTGCTTCTTGTAGTCATTCAGATGTCAGTAATATAAGTCACAAAAGGTGAATTCACCAAGTTTGTTTGGCCATGGGAAATTAAATTTAAAAACAGTAATCCTTACTTAGCTCTGATAAATTACCTTGTTTTATGAAGATAAACGCTTTAAAGAATGAGAGTTTCAAAATGAAATTGAGTGATTGCTTGTATTAAATGATAACTTTTTAAAAGTAATTGTACAGGTGTTTTTATACACACACACACACACACATTTTTAATTATTGGTTTCAGAGAGGAAAGGAGAGGGAGAAAGACAAACATCAGTGATGAGAATCATTAATTGGATCAGAATTGAATCTGGGACCCTTCAGTCTGCAGGCCGACACTCTATCCACTGAGCCACACCAGCTAGGGCTACAGGTTTTTGTTGTTTTGTTTTTACAGTAGCTGTATTCTGAATGCAGTCAGTAACATAGTCGAAGTACCACCCCAGTTTCTGTGTGTGCATCTTTTTCCTGTCGGGGAGAATGTGCTCTTTAAATCTTCTTTTTGGTTGTCTTACAGCTATATTTGGAGCTGATCATGTAATGCACATCCTGTCTGAGATATCTTTTTTCCCCCCGAGCTACAGTGAGGTTATATCCTGTCTCTTCTCTCTTTTAAAAAGAATAGGTAAGAAGAAGTGACTGAAGAAGCGTATCCGGACGCCATCTACCATGTCGAGGAGAAGATTTGATTGCCGAAGTATTTCAGGCCTGCTAACTACAACGCCTCAGACTCCAATGAGAATGGAAAACTTTAATAACTTTTATACACTGACATCGAAAGAGCTAGGAAGGTAAGGAAACTGTGTGGCGTGTATGTTGTTAAAATGCACAGTTTGGATTTGTGTGTCTCTGGTTGCATAAAGCTCAGTCACTATTTGACAGGGAGGAGAAGGAAAAGTCATCCTCTCGGCTGTGGCCACACAGGCCGGTCTCACCAGGGTTAAGGAGCAGTGATGTCTGCCCTGTCCCCTCACTCAGGGGACCTGGGAAGCGGCAGCTTCACCTCTCAGTGAAATGACTCCCCTCTTGGTGCGGTCGTTCATCTGAGAAATGGGGTGAAGATCATTGTGTAAATCTTCTATGCTGATCGCGAGGACCACAGTTGTGAATATTTAGAAATCACGTAGAGTGCTAGCTACGTTTTTGTCACATCAAAAATTCCTAGGATATTGTGTTGGGGCGTAAAAAATGATGTTTAGATTCTCCCCTTCTTTCCTAAATTAACTAAAAAAAAAATTAACTCAGATCTGATGTTAGAATTTTGTATAAAAAAGAACGTATGTTCTGTCAGTCAAACTTGTACTTACACTAATACTACTCCGTTTTGACTTAACCAAGGTATCAATTCCTTCATGACCTGAGATGATAAGACCATTTAGGGCTATCATTTGAATATTTATCCAAGTTATAAAAGATATACTAAAGTATTTATAGTCAGCATCTCTTGAGCTTTAAAGACATGTAACAAAGGGTTAGAGAATGGTGATTGGCTTCTGTCTTCAGTTTGATTTTCGTTCTGGAAGCAGCGTTTGGCTTCTGTTGAAATGGTTTGCTAGTCTCTATTCGCACTGATAACTTTACAGTAAAATGGTCTAATTGGTTTTTACCTTAATTTCCATGTGAAAACAAAAATTGACCTAATCCTAGAAAGTAATTCTGTTCCTGATAGACGGCGGGTGCGGTCTTTATTTTGCAAAGTGAGGATGGTATCTCCCTCACCAGACTAAGAACTACATGTTTCACATTTCATACTTCTGGCATGTTTATTTAATTGTACGTTAAGATACATGAGTGCTGCAGTGCTTTGTTAAAAGATACAGTTTTAACACCTTTCACAATGTTTTAGAAAAAGGGGTTTGCTCTCAATCTAATGATTTCTCTGCATTGCACCGGAAAGCACATGCTTCCTGGTGGTTCTTGTATGTCACCTGTCGCAGTCAGAGAGCTCAGCACAGGGAGGCCTGGGGCTCAGTGGCCTCCTAACGTACCTGTATGCAGGCCAGCAGGCTTCTCTGTGTTTCTCACCAGCTGTTTACCCAGTTGCCTGCTCAGTGATGGGGAACTCAGGACGTCAGAAGCCTGTTCTCTGGGCGAGCACTTCCTAGGCACACTGGGTTCTGCTTTCGCTGCCCGCATCCACCGCAGGCCGGTTCCCCTTTTCAGCTGCTCATCATGTCCCTGCGCAAGCCCTCGGCCACGCACTGCCTGTATCTTGAAAAGCTCATCTGTGGCCTCCCCTCCAGCCAGCCTTCTCCTGAGCCACTTGGTTTTCCTCGTTGTTCATCTGAGCATAAGGAGACTTGGGCTGGACATGGTATTGTCAGTGTCTTACCCTCTACAGTGGAAAACAGTTTTTTTCTTTCTTTCTTAACAGCCGTGTCAGTATGTGTCATGTGGCATCCTTTAGTGCAGCGGTTCTCAACCTGTGGGTCGCCACCCCTTTGGAGGTTGAACGACCCTTTCACAGGGGTCGCCTAAGACCATGGGAAAATGCAGATATTGACATCACGATGCATAACAGTAGCAACATTTCATAGTTGGGGGTCACCACCCCATGAGGAACTGTATGCCAGGGTCGCGGCCTTAGGAAGGTGGAGAACCACTGCTCTAGTGTATTTTGTAAAAACAGATGAGACTGGAAGTCAGTTGCCCTACTTGTATTCTGACCCTAAAGTTGTATGACCCACTAGTTACGTGATTTCCTTTTCTTGAAGATGAGGGTGGACTAGCTGTCTCCGGTTTCCCTTCTGTTGCAGAAATGTTTGGAACCTGCTCTGAGCAGGTAGCTAAGCCTTGAACAGTACATACAGTAAAGGGAATTCTTTTCTGTTTTCCTGAGGTACTCTTTTAATGAGTCAGTGTACATACATTCATTAAATTAAATTCGCAAAACAGGGGACTTGGGAGCTAGAAAGTCTATACAGCTTCTTTAAGGAGACATTAAACTCTGTAGAGGACAGTATTAATAATTCTCAATTGTTTTACAAATAAGATGCCATCATAAAAAGCATAAACTTGAATCAGATGTACTCTTTAACCTTTTGGAGCAAAAAACTCTTGCAAGAGTCTGATGAAAACAAATTCAGATCGCTAATATCCCATCTTCTAATATCTTTCTGAAAGAGACCTCGCGTTTTTTAGAATGGATGTGGTCAATTTTGATATTTCTAGTAAACCTTGATAAATGGGAAATCATGACATTTCCTCTGCCAAGAACTTGCTTTAATTTTGTTGTTGTTAATCCTCACCCAAGAATGTTTTTTTTTTATTGATTGTGAATATATTTTTTTAGACAGGAAAGGAGGAAGGAAGAGGGTTAAGGAAGAAGGGAGGTAGGAAAGGAGGCAGAGGGAGGGAAGGAGAGAGGAAGGAAAAGAGAGAGAGGGAGAGAAGGACAGACAGACCCCTAGACAGGTTGCCTTCTTGAGGAACCTCTACTAGGCCTGGGGGTGGAACCTGCCACCTGGGTGTGTGTCCTTGACTGGAAATTGAATCGTGACCCTTCAGGGAGCAGCCCATGCTCTTAACAGTGAGAAACAGGCCAGGACTAAGTTCTTTGAACATCATTACCAATTTTAATCAGGGTTATATCCTAATTAATAGAAATGAGCATTATAATCTTATTTATCTTGAGGCCTGTACATTTTGAAATATCTAAGTGCATCATTCTAGCATGTAGTGAGCTATAAAGTTACCTTTCCAAATCAGTTGCTTTTGATTAATCTTAAGATGTTAGTGTTTTAGAATTTATTTTCTTTAGCAAATTAAAACAACATGCGCATGTTAACAGTTCCGTTTTGGCGATTCTCAGAGCTCTCTGTGGCGTTCCTGTTTTTTACCAAGTTGGGTAAGTTTGTTCTGCCCTCCCCCCGCTGAGGCAAGTTTCACCCGCCTCTGTGGTCAGAGGGTGAGGCTGGTGCCGAAATCAACGTCAGCTTCCTTTGTGGTTGCCCTCCCCCCGCCCCCCACATTTTATTGTCTATTCTAGAACGCAGAGGGTAGCTGCTAGACCTTGTCGCTGCTGGGAAACCTAGTCAGATTTGCCCTTTTAGGGTATGAATTAATTCTATATACTCGGTGTGGGTTTTACATTCTCTTAGTTTTTGTTACATTTGACGGAGGAACATTATGTATTGAAGTTTATTTTGATAATTCTAAACCACAGTTAGCATTTTGGAATAGAAATCAAATATTTTTCTTTCCTAAGTCATTTGATAATTATGATAAAAAATACTTAACCTTCTTTAATGGTATGTACATTTTATTGGGAATCTCAAATCAGCTTTAAAAATGTAAATGCTTTAAGTACAGGATCCAAAATAGCACACTCTATGGTATTACTTTAGTGGCATAACTTTTGCATTTATTCAACAAATATTTTAGTTTCTATTATGTGTCAGTTAGCTAATGCAGATTTTATAATTACTGTAGTAACCAGGACAGATAAGGTCTCTGCCTTCACTGGGCTTTTACTTAATGGTGAACACTGGCAAATAAATAATTACCCATATAATTTGATCACCTTTGCTCTAGACTATGAGAACTAAACTTGCTTAAGAAAGCGTATTTAGAATGCCTGAAACAATTGGATAAAAACTATTTAATTTTGCTCTTTGTTTCTGAAAAAAATCCTGGCTTATAGATACATTCATAAAATCAGAGTTGAACTGCATTGTCACAATCAGTGGACAGTTTTCTTGGCCTATTTCTGTTTCCATAGTGGACTTCTTCATCAAACTTAAAATTTCCGTTCTGTTTTAGATAAATTCTGTTTCCAAACCTCAGGAAGAATTGGCAGACGTGTGTGAGTTGCGCTTATTAAAAAAACAGCTGTCTTAACAGGAGGAATTGTTTTGTGGTGGTTAGAACCGAAAGCCAGGGATTCACATTCCTCCGTGTAATTCTTGGCACTGTGATCCCATGTATGACCTTTCATGAGTCATTTAATCTTAGTCTGACTCAGTTTATTTGGTATAAAAGCTATAAAATACAAGTGGTTTGAAAGAAAGTTAAGGAAATGATTAACTTTTTTGTGTTGAAATGCATTAATTTTTATTTCTTTGCGTACAGTAAGAAAATAACTTTTTTTAAAAATCTTTATTGTTCAGATTATTACAGACGTTCCTCTATTTTCCTCATAGCTCCCCTCCACCTGGTTCCCACCCCACTCCGGGCCTGCCCTCCCCACACTGACCTCACCCACAGGTGTAAGCTCTTTGTTCAATCTCTTCCCGCACCCCCACCGCCCCTTCCCACTGAGAATTGTCAGTCTGCTCCCTTTCTATGCTCCTGATTCTATTACATTCACCAGTTTCTTCTGTTCATCAGGTTTTTTTATTCATTTGATTTTTAGATTCACTTGTTGATAGATATATATATATGTATTTGTAGTTGCTTTGTTGTTCATAATTTTTTCTCTCTTCTTCTTCTCCTCCTCCTCCTCCTCCCCCCTCCTGCCCCTCCCCCTTCCCTCCCTCCTCCTCCTTCTTCTCTTCCTCCTCCTCCTTCTTCGAAAGTACCCTTCAGCATTTCATATAATATTAGTTTGGTGTTGATGAACTCCTTTAGCCTTTTCTTATCTGTGAAGCTCTTTATCTGCCCTTCAATTCTGAATGATAGCTTTGCTGGGTAGAGTAATCTTGGTTGTAGGTTCTTGCTATTCATCACTTTGAATATTTCTTGCCCCTCCCGTCTGGCCTGCATAGTTTCTGTTGAGAAATCAGCTGACAGTCGTATGGGTGCTCCCTTGTAGGGAACTGTTTTTCTCTTGCTGCTTTTAAGATTCTCTCTTTGTCTTTTGCCCTTGGCATTTTCATTATGATGTGTCTTAGTGTGGTCCTCTTTGTATTCTTCTTGTTTGGGATTCTCTTCATTTCCTGTACTTGTAAGTCTGTTTCTTTCACCAGGAGGGGAAGTTTTCTGTCATTATTTCTTCAAGTAGGTTTTCAATATCTTGCGCTCTCTCTTCTTCTGGCACCCCCACAATTTGCATGTTAGTACATTTGAAGTTGTCTCAGAGGCTCCTTACACTACCTTCACGTTTTTGGATTCTTTTTTCTTTTTGCTTTTCCAGTTGGGTGTTTTTTTGCTTCTTCATATTTCAAATCTTTTACTTGATTCTTGGGATCCTCTAGTCTGCTGTTGAATCTCTGTATATTATTCTTTATTTTAGTCATTGTGTGTTTAATTTCTGATTGGTCCTTTTCCATATCCTTGAAGGTCTCACTAAATTTCTTGGAGTTTCTAGAAGATTCTTAAGTAACCTTATAACCAAGGTTTTGAACTATAGCCAGTATTTTGCTTTTATCTATTTCTTTCACTTGTGACTTGTTTCCCTGTCTCTACATTTTGGCTGCTTCCCTGTGTTTGTCTCTATGTACTAGGGTAGCTGCTAAGTCTCCTTGGGTTGGTAGAGTGCCCTTGTGTGGTAGGTGTCCAATAGGGCCAGTGGCTCAGCCTCCCCAGTCACCTGAGGTGGATGCTCTTGGTGCACCCCTTTGTGGGCTGTGTGTATAGCCTTGTTGTAGTTAAGCCTTGATTGCTGTTGGTATCACTGGGGGGAATTGCTCTCCAGGCCAATTGGCTGTGATGACCATCTGAGTCAATACTGGAAGATCTGTTGTGCAAGAGACACCCTTATGGGGCAGGACTTGCTTCAGTGGGGATTTGGTGCTCACTGAGTCTTCCCCTTGAGTGTGTCTCTGATGGATGTGTAGAGTTGTCATCTGGTATGGTCTGACATTGACCACTGGGTACACTGGCTCTTGGATCTCCAAAGAGGTGCAAGGTCAGCCACTGTCTGGGGCCTCCAGCAGGAGCTACAGAGAGATCTGCAGATTCCTCCTCTCTGTGTGGGGTTTGGAAGTGCCCAGAGGAGGCCCAGCTGTGAAGGAAGGCAGGCTGCAGCTGCCGGGCCTTGGGCCTTTTTTTGGAAGCTCTGGGGCTCTCTGACCCAGCTGCAGTTTGACAGGTTTTAGGCGAAGAAAGGACAGGCCATTCATATGCAAAAGCCGCTGCACACAGCTGGGGTGGGGCAGGGAATCACCAGGCGGAGCCAACAGCAATGGCTGCCAGTCAGCCCTGCACCGGAGAGGTCCCCAGGTCTCATGTCCCCGGCCCCCATGCAGGAACAATGATCCCTGCGAGCACCTCTAAGAGAAAGCCGCCCCCACATTCCTGTCCCGATGCCAGACAGTCCAGTTTCTCCCCGTATGTGTCCGGGTTCCCCAGAGTCTCGCCCAGAACGGGAGTTCAGAGCAAGTGGGGGCTTGTATCTCCCTCCGATGGAAAGAGCAGCGTATCCAGGTGCCAGCACTTCCCACACCTCCACACCTTTCCCGGTCTCACGGTGCTTTCTGCCCTTCCACTCAGCCACCTTTCCCGCGGTTCTGCCTTTTATTTAGTTTTTTAAAATATATTTCTTTATTGATTTCAGAGAGGAAGGGAGAAGGACAGAGAGAGAGAAACATCAATGATGAGAGAATCATTGACTGGCCGCCTCCTGCATGCCCCCCACTGGGGACTGAGCCCACAAGCCAGGCATGTGCCTTGACCAGAATGGAACCTGCGTCCCTTTAGTCCACAGGCCGACGTTCTGTCCACTGAGCCAAGCCAGCTAGGGCGGTTCTGCCTTGTAGTTGTAATTGTGATGTGGTTGTAAGAGACAGCAAGTGCAGGTGTTTACCTATGCCTCCATCTTGGTTCTCGGACAAGAAAATACCTTGTAGTTAAAATTAAGCATCCTCAACGAATAAATGAAAAGTTTTTTCAAAGAATCAGGTTTGTCCATGCAGAAGAGGCAAATGATAGCTTGGTTACTTTTGGCAATAGTAGCCAAAGTTTTTCAGGGTGATTTCCGGTATATTTCATTGGCATCCATTTGGAGGAAACTTGGGAAATAAAGAGGAGGAATCTTTATCATCCTGGTCCTTGAGAACAGTAAGTAAGAGAAAATATTTTGGTCCCACCCCAACCACAAAGGCCAAATGAATTAAGAAGCTTTCCTTTCGAAACACCCGGCATGCCGAGTTACAGTATATGGAAGGGGGATTGGGACAAAGGAGTGGTGGGCCAGCGGTTTCTCTCTGCAGGTCCGTTATTTGTACTTGATTTGTTAGTATCTAGAGGGCAATTTGAACCTTAGGATAGAGCTCCTTCATTTTAGATTTCTTGTCCTCAGGCTTAGAAATTGTATGAATGGGCTTTGAAGTCTGAAACCCCTCTAAAATTGTATGTAAAACTTCCCATGGAAGGCCACATGTACTTTTTCTGGATAGGCAGTTAGTAGCTTTTATTAGTTTCCAAAAGTAATATTACTCAAAAATAGCATCAGATCTTTGGGAAATTAGATTTTGAGCAACAATAGGCTGAGAATACCTATACAATTTGCCTCTGTCTGTAAATTTTGGCTGAGATGCTGAGCACTTGTGTGCTCCTAAAATAACACACATGACGGTAAGGGTGTATTTGTACATAGCTGTTGACCACCATTCATTTCTTAGTAGAAGGTGAACTGTCTTTAGTTTTCTCCAAAGGACGTATATGCCTTTGATAGCTGTTTCAGGCTTCATCGACTCCTGAGCAATACTGAGATTTACTGGTAACACAACTGCCAGATTGTGACAGGAAGCTTCAAAGCTTGTTAAAAGTGGTGTTGAAAGGCAGCGATTGCACTAATAAAATTAAATGGCAAGTACCAGTTTTTGTGTTTGCCATAATTGTTTGTATTTGAGGGAAAGCCTTTTTGCTTTGAGTTAAAGCTACTAAGAGTCTGGTTTGGGGGAATAGATCAAGGTACACAGCCTCTCTGGAGCAGCATTTACTGTAGGACTGTGTGTATTAAACGTAATGGATGTGGCGAGTGTGGCATGGAGTTGGCGTACAATGCCCATGTATATGTTCATAGGGAAGAACAAGTGTAATTCTGTCATCCTGCCGCGACATTTGCCCTTTTTATTTTTATGTGGTAATAATAGACATTTTATAAATGTACAGGCTGCCCTTTAAGAGAAAAAGATAAATTTCATGGCATGGTTTTGTTTTGTTTTTTAAATATATTTTATTGATTTTTTACAGAGAGGAAGGGAAAGAGATAGAGTTAGAAACATCGATGAGAGAGAGACATCGATCAGCCGCCTCCTGCACGCTCCCTACTGGAGATGTGCCCGCAACCAAGGTACATGCCCTTGACCGGAATCGAATCTGGGACCCTTCAGTCCGCAGGCCGATGCTCTATCCACTGAGCCACACTGGTTTTCGGCCATGGCATGGATTTTTGAAAAGGCTGATGATCCTGAGTTGGAGGGATGGCAGGTTTGTGTGGTACTAGTACTGTCCTTCATGGGAAGTGAAAGCTGCTGGTCCCTCCTCCCGCAGGGGCAAGTTTGCGGTGGTCAGACAGTGCATAGCCAAGTCCACCGGCCAGGAGTTCGCCGCCAAGTTCCTCAAGAAGCGGAGGCGAGGCCAGGATTGCCGCGCAGAGATCCTGCACGAGATCGCCGTGCTCGAGCTGGCCCGGTCCTGTCCCCATGTGATCAACCTCCACGAAGTCTATGAAAACACAAGTGAAATCATCTTGGTGTTGGAATAGTAAGTGTGCACTCTATAAATTTATGGTATCTCCTTCATTGGTGGGATCGGGTGGCTTGAAACGTCAAGGCAGGAACGATAAAGGTATGACAAGATCTTGTTAGCATTCCTGTTGATAAGCTACATCAACAGGATGTTTATATTAGATAGTTTGTATTCATCTACTTTCAGAAGGCTAAACGTACAGCCCCACGGACACTAAAACTAATTAAATAGCAGAAGAGCCTCGGATACTCCCAATAGGATTTCATTGTTCATGCATCTTTGTGATCACATGTGTCGGATTCTTCAGCTGACCTTATCTCCTTACATGGCATCTGCATGTTGGACTGTGTGAAAAGTAGCTGACATTTTTTCAAAATAGAGATGGAATTCCAGGTTTGGCGGATGAATTCACAAAGGAGCATCGTCAGCTTTCATAAAAATCTTCTTTTTTCAGTCATCTAAATCAGCGGTCGCCAACCTTTCAGACCACCAGTTGGCAACTGCTGATCTAAATAGCAACAATAAAATGCATCAAAAGTTTTGACATATTAGGACTTAAACTTCAAGTCTACAAAGAAGTTGAAAGAATTAACACCACTCTTCAGCTTGATTCACCAGTTGTTGACATTTTGCCATATTAACTGAACTATTTAAAATTTGTGGATGTCTTGATAGTCCTTTACATGCCAGAGTATTTATCCAGTTTCTGCCAACTTCTGTAATCTGCTTCTTAAGTTATCTGTTTTTTTCTTTCCTCTTAACTCTGGCTCACTTTCTATTTCTGTGGCTCCACCTGTGTATCTCCTTTTAGGGAAAATGGTAGTCCTACCACAGACATTGGTCAGCTTGCCAAATTGAAAGGAAGAGATGGTCTGATAGGCTGATAATCATGGTATTTGTTTGACCTTGTTACTGAAATAAGCAAACAAAAAACTGGTAGGATAGTTTCCCTGGTTATAAAAATAACTAGAGGCCTGGTGCACGAAATTTATGCGGGGCAGGGGTGGGCAGAGGGTGCCGATTGTCCCTGAGCCCAACCTGTACCCTCTACAATCTGGAACCCCTCAACGAATGTCTGACTACCCGTTTAGGCCCAATCCTGGATTAGTCGGACATCCCTCTCACAATCCAGGACTGCTGGCTCCCAACTGCTCGCCTGCCTGCCTTCCTGATTGCCCCTAACTACTTCTGGCTGCCAGCCTGATCACCCCCTAACCACTCCCCTGCCAGCCTGATTGCCCCTAACTGCCCTCCCCTGCAGGCCTGATCCCTCCCAACTGCCCTCCCCTGATGGCCATCTTGTGTCCACATGGGGGCAGGATCTTTGACCACATGGGGGCAGCCATCTTGTTGGGGTTTATTTATCTTCTATAACTGAAACTTTGTAGCCTTAAGCTGAGGCCAAGGCAGGCCACAGCTGGGGAAGCTTGGCTTTCTCTATCGCCAGGGGCATTCCTAGCCTCCTGCTCTCTCCAGCTCTGTGGCTGCCACCATATTTGTTGGGATTTACTTATCTTCTGTAAGTGAAATTTTTTAGCCTTAAGTGGAGGGAGGCCTAGGCCCTCCAGGGTGTGTGGAAAGCTTGGCTTCCTCCGTTGCCGAAGAAACCCAAGCTTCCTTTTCACTCTGTGGCCGCAGCCATCTTGGTTGGGTTTATTTGCATACTCACTCCTGATTGGCTGGTGGGCATGACTTGTGGGTATAGCAGAGTAATGGTTAATTTACATATTACTCTTTTATTAGATAGGATAACCTATTGTGTTAAATTTAGAAGATGGAGAAAATGGATATCATATGTAAACTATGTTTACTTTTATGGCATATTCCTCTATTTAAAAATTATTCTTAATTTTCCATCTATGCATATTTACCTTTAGAAACACATTATGATCGATTGGGCATACTCCATGGTAACCCTCTTTGTTCGCTTAAGATTATATTACATATACTTTCATATGTATGATGCAGTGTTTCTAAAACGGAATTTTAATTTAGCAAAGACTTTTGGAAATTGCCTTCATAATCAATAAGAAGCCTCACATCTGGAAAGATTGGGTGTTGGCTAGATGTGGAACTGATATTTGCTACTCATTATAATAATAGCGAATATTTATTTAATATTTATCATGTGTCAGACACTATGCTTATCTGCTTTGATCCTTATAACATCTATTGTATTCAGTATTTTACACGACTTATCTAACTTAATGCTTGCAGCAACCCACTGATGTCGGATCAATAATTTTCAGTCATGTTGCAGTAGGAGAAACGGGCACATGTGCTTACCATCGCATTAGTATTATGTACAGACTTTATAGGAATACACAGGTTGGAGTTCACTACTATATATTTTATATTTTACAGAGAGGAAGGGAGAGGGATAGAGTTAGAAACATCGATGAGAGAGTCACATCGATCAGCCACCTCCTGCACGCCCCCTGTGCCCTCAACCAAGGTACATGCCCTTGACCGGAATCGAACCTGGGACCTTTCAGTCCGCAGGCCGACGCTCTATCCACTGAGCCAAACCGGTTTCGGCTACACTACTGTACATTTTAAAACAAACTAAATGTTGCATACTTAGATTGTCTTTACCATGATACAGTTAAGACAGATATTAAAGTTAAGTTCTCATGAATATTCCGAGAGATGCAGAGGGTTGGGGAGTTGAGGTATTTATAAGGATACGTGATCAGAGCTCACATGTGCTCCTTACCAGCTGCCCCGCAGGGTTCTTTGGATTCTCCAACACAATGCAAAGCAGCGTGGTCCTGCGTGCACCTGGCTGCTGGCACACTCGGTGTGGATGGCTCGATTGTGAGTTACATCAGAGCATGAAGGGTCAGTCCCCTGTCAATGTGAGACTCAAATTTGTGACAAGCATTGATTTTTTTTCTTACGGCTCCTAATACATTGACTCGCTATTCTTCTTGGCAGTCACTGAGATACCTGAATTTCAGTTTCAGCTGCTCTGAAGCATGACTGCCTATTCCATCATCTTTCCATCTATCCATGCATCCATCCATGCATTCATTCATTCAACAAACACTTCTACATGTCAGACACTGTTCTCGAAGCTGTGGATATAGCAGTGAACCAAAGAAATAAAAATAATAGTGGTTCCTAGAGTGAGTGAGTTCCTGTTTTATTACATAAACTAGAGGCCCGATGCATGAAGATTTGTGCAAGAAGAGGCCTTCCTTCCCCTGGCTGCTGGCACCCAGGACCCGGGCCTTCGCTCTGGCCACTGCCTTCCGCATTCCCTCTGGCCTGGAGCTGCCTTCCTCCTTCACACGCTGCCCAGAGGCCCAGAATGCCTGGGGTGGGGCGGAATGCATATGCCGTTGCCATGGCAATGATGCAAGCATCCCAGCCTGGCCACCGCCATCTTTGTCACATCAATTTGCATATTCCATCTTTATTAGATAGGCTATGCATTACTTGAGATATTCCCAAACATACCTTTTAAATTTGATGACTAGCCATCTAGATTTTTTTGCATGATGTTCTGACTGAGACCTTTTTATCTTAGTATTTAGAGTTAGCCCTCAAAAAAATAGAATCTGTTGTGTTAAGTGATATCTCTGTTTTATGGATGGGGAGCTCAAATATAAGTGACTGGGCCTAAGTTATATTGCTGTAAATCGCAGACTTAGGATTTTAATTATTTGCCTTCCAGACCTAAGGATTTTTCACTATGCCTTTGTCAACATTCTTTGGCTGTTCAATTCTCTAAAAATAAATAAATTAAATAAATACTTAGAAAAAAAGACTTGGGTTCTGGCCCTAAGTATTCTTTGTGAAGCTGCCAAACAGGATATTGGTGAAGAATGTTGATTCTCACCCATTTTATACAGATTGAGAGTCTGGTCCCTCAGTGTGCTGTGTGACCACGCACAGGTTGCTTTATCCTCGTTGTACTTGTTTCTTCATCTGTGAAATGGAAATAATAGCCACCTACCTCACAAGATTGTCATGAAGATGAAAATAGGTGATATTTGCAGTTACATAAAATGAGTAAAATGGAGGGGCAGCAGAACTGAGCTCCTAGTATCAGCTATTATTTTTATTGCAGTTAAGGCAATTATTATTGAGTTCCAATGCAATTTAACTTGCTAAATATTCAAATATTAGTATCCATAACTTGAAATATTCTAATCATATATTTTATTCCTTACACATCTCTCCCACGCCTTTATTCTACTCTAAATGTGTATAGAGAGAGACTAAGGTGTAGATGGTTGTGTGTCTTTTACTTAACAGGGACACAGTATCTAAAAGAGTCATATTTAAGCCAATGAATTTTCAAGTTCCTATGATCTGAATTTTATGTCAGTGCTGCAGGGGGAGAAATTTTCAACCTGTGCCTACCCGAGCTGGCAGAGATGGTCTCCGAAAGCGACATCATCAGACTCATCAAACAGATCCTCGAAGGAGTGTACTATCTGCATCAGAATAACATCGTGCACCTGGACCTGAAGGTAACGTCGGAGGGAATTAGAAGCACCTCTCCCCTCCTTCCCTCTGCTCCGGGCTCGCACGGTGGCAGGTGGGGCGGCAGGAAGCAGCAGTCAGATCTGGGGTCCAGGCGGCCCATGTGCTCCCTGTTCCCCTGGTGCTGCGGGGACTTGTGTGGGCAGAGGAGAGGCCTGCGTGTGTGACAGCTCAGCGTAGTCATGGGCTCTTAAGCCACCCGTTCCCCATGCTCCCAGCCATAAGTCACCCTCACCACCTTCCTCTGACGTCCTGGCCTTCCTGTCTTGTAACCGCCTCCCTCTAAAACCCACCCCTGCAGGTAACTTCCCCCTCGTCCTCATTGCTTTGCTCCCGCACGCTCGTCTTTTTCTTTCTCTTGAGGCTTCTCTTTTGCTCCCCCCCGATCACTCAGGCCCCTTTCCCCAGCCCTGTCACCCGTCAGCCTCTCCTGGTGCTAGCCTCGCCTTTCTCCTGTCCTCCCGCCCAACTGAAGGACCTTGACATTAAATCCGTCTGCATCTTATGTTTTGACATTGCTCTCTGTCCTTTTTATATAATTTCCCTTCCATAGACTTTCCCATCCAGCTTACTGTCCGACCTACAGTCAGACCCAGGACCATCCTACTGTACGCAACCATTTTCTGTTTCCGGACATGTATGCATTTATTCCCTCAAGCCTACATTCATGCGATTCCCCAGGGCACCTTTCTGACTGGCATGTCCTGTGTATCCTTTAGAATTCAGCTTAAGCATCATCTCTACTGCAGAGTTTTCTTGGGCTTTATTAGGGGCAGAATTAAGTAGTCTTTATTACTGTGTATTCTATATCTCATAATCAGTTAATCAGCCTATGTATCCATCTTTTTCCCCAAACCAAGAATCCTCTGAGTGTATTTTTTATTTTATTTATCATTGAATCTATAGCTCCTTCTAAAGAGTAGTTTAATAAATGTTTCATGACTGACTCAATGACATATATAAGCAGTACATTCCACTTAATTTACCCCTGATCAGAGACTAGTGATGTTTTATTGCTGAATATCACTGACCGTATTTTTGTTGTGCTTTGTTAGCCACAGAACATACTGTTGAGCAGCATATACCCTCTTGGGGACATAAAAATCGTAGATTTTGGGATGTCTCGAAAACTAGGAAATGCGTGTGAACTTCGGGAGATCATGGGCACACCTGAATACTTAGGTAAGAATTCCCTCTTATTCCCGCACCATTTTGAAATGTACTAACTCAGTGACGCCTCTACGTAATCTATGTTAGAGCATGTGACTTCAGGGTATAGTTGGTGCAGGTATTTCAGCACAGTGAAATTCGGAATGAACTGGATGAATACTAGATTATCGAGACATTCACAGCAATCCACAGCATGTCAGGCAGATAAGTTCAGAAGTTTAATTTACAAAGGGTAAAAGGAAAGTTAGGGAGCGGGAAAAGGGGAAAACAGATCACGTGGGCCTCTCTGCCTTTGAGGCGGGCAGTTGGGGGGACATACTTCTCCTCTGTCCTGTCCCAGCATCCGGAGTGGTATAGATGCTGCAGTGACAGCTGAGGGACGATACTCGCTCTCAAAGGCTTTATCGCCCGAACTGCGAGGCTTTGGAAACGGTCTTTCTTGGGGAACTTAGGGAACCGCATGGTGAAACCAAACAGTTACCATCCAAGCATAAGTCTGAGTGTGCGCTCCACTAATTGGAAATCCATGCTAATGTTTAGGAAGTAGGGGTAGTTTATTTTGGGGTGGGGAATTAATTGCATAGGACATGAGGGATATTTCACCGATGGGAAATGTAGATCGAGGCCAGGAAGCAGTTTGCTCCCGTGTCGGGCCCTGAGCAGAACTTAAATCAGCCCAGCGAGGTAACCCAGACCAATTCCCACGAGTCGTAAAATAAGGTTTTAAGAAGGTTCTAGCTTCTAACACTTTACTCTTCATAATTGTTTTTTCTGGGATTAATCTGAATGATTAAAAACTATATATGTAGCTGCCAGTTACATCAAAGAACGTTATTGGGGCTTTGGAATCATGTTGTGATATAATTTGCTTAACATTAGCGAAGTTTAAATGTCCAGTCACAGGATGATGAGTGTGATGTTAAGTTTCTACTGATCTTAGTAGTAGTAGTTCTTTAAAATTAAATCCAGCTTAACTTAATGTAAAGTAATTTTCATGATTTTAAACTTGACAGTATTGAATTTTGAATTGTATTTTTTCTTTCAGCTCCAGAAATTCTGAATTATGACCCTATTACCACAGCTACAGATATGTGGTAAGTCTTTGTTAAGTTACCTAAATGCCTTTATTAAAAGTTGGGTAGTGGGTATTCTAGCGCTCTTTGATTCTAAATGTAAACAATAGGCTTTTTTGAAAAGGTTTCACTCAGTGTCATTGTTATGCCTCAGGAAAGCGTTTCTCTATCCGTTCCTTTAAGTAGCACTTGGGCTCTGAACCAGAGGTCCCGAAATATCCAGGGAAACCTTTCCCTGGAGGAGGACCAGGTGGGTAAAGGAG
The DNA here is from genome assembly GCA_011751065.1 of Lasiurus cinereus. Taxonomy (NCBI): domain Eukaryota; kingdom Metazoa; phylum Chordata; class Mammalia; order Chiroptera; family Vespertilionidae; genus Lasiurus; species Lasiurus cinereus. The sequence continues at coordinate 2,836,629 of JAAGEH010000413.1, read as the reverse complement.
CCGAGCAGCCACCGCGCTGAGCCACAACTCCCTCAGAAAGAGGCCGTGCTGTTGGCTGAGCGTGAGGGAGCACGGACAAGCACAGGCGGGGCATCTGATCTAGCCTGGCAGTGGGCACCGGGGGTCAGCGCAGTGCAGCAGTGGAGGGTCCTGGGGCACATCATAAAAGATCTGCTCTCGTGGACGAGGGTGCAGCGAGCTCTGTGGCAGCCAGGAGGACCGGGCGCAGACCTGGAGCCCATGACGTGGCTGTGGTTGGGACCACTGTGGGCTTTGACCACAGGCCACGCAGACGAGTTTAGGGAAGATTCGGATTTGGGGAGCTGCGATGGGTTGGCTGAGGAAAAGGGTCTGTGGCTGAATGAGGGGGTGAAGCACCCTGTCTGTATTCTCTCTCTCTCTCTCTTTTTTTTTTTTTTTTTGACTCCTGAGCACAAGACTTGCCAGTAACTTATTTAAGGCTCTGAAAAGTTTTGTCGTAAAAAAGTCGACCCGCCCAACCCCGGGCCTTGCCAGCACAAAAGCCCTGCTTTGCCCACAGATGGGTATTGTGTACCATTTGGAAAATGCTGTCTTGAGTGGCTTTGTGTACTTGGTAGCAAGCGTTTGTGTGAAGGGAGACTGCAGGTACAATGATGCATATTTACTGTATTTATAACTATAACACATGTGCACTTCCCCGTGTGTTTTTTCTGAAAGGCAGACTTAGAGATTCTTATTTTAGTTTTAATACTACAGGAACTTAGAAAAACCATTTAAGTCTATAGTTTAACTGTAAAGTTGAAAACAGGAATATGTATGTTGAGTATCAATTTTGTTTTATATAAATGTTTTAAGATGATCACATTTAAAATTCCTCTTCTCCCTTTTTTTTGTTTTTCAGGAATATCGGTATAATAGCCTATATGTTAGTAACTCATACATCCCCATTTGTGGGAGAAGATAATCAGGAAACATACCTCAATATATCGCAAGTTAATGTAGATTATTCGGAGGAAACTTTCTCATCAGTGTCACAGCTGGCCACAGACTTCATCCAGAGTCTTCTGGTAAAAAATCCAGAGTAAGTAAGAACATTAATCTGTTTACTAACATAAAATAAATAATTACGTTTATTAAGAAACATACATTCTAAAACAGTATAACACTCTTAAAAGTATGCTCTCGGGTAAAATGGAGAAAGAGGTGGTATGAGAGATCATTAAATAATAAATTCATGATTTCAAACATGGAAAATATAAAATACAAAACAGGACATTTTGGAGTAAAGGGAGATTTGGGTTCTTTTTTTCTCAACCTTCCGTTAATTTCTGAAATTGCCTAAAATAATTAGAAATAGAATTTTTACAATATAAATGGTCACAGTTACGTAACAGGTGCAAATGCCTGACGGTCAGGTCTTGAAGGATCAGCGGTGCTCTTTGCCCGCCTGCCAGAGAGGGGGCTTGAACCTGCGGCCCAGGACTCTGCCCTCACTCATGGCGACTTCAGGGCAGGAGAAGAGAAGGCGACCTCCCTTTGTTGCAGGATCAGCAGGTTCATTTAAAGGGCCTGGCTGTCCTAATTCAGAGGCTGTGGTCTAGTCTGGGCCTTGGACTGGGATCCTAGCTTGATCACTTGCCAGGACGTTTATCTCTGATAATCATTTAATCTCAGGGGGACTCAGTCTCCTGTCTGTCTAAGGAAAAAACCTCAGAGGTTTGTTATTTTATTGGCCCAAACAAGCTCTTACTGGCTGTATTTTGGACATGGCAGTTGAAATAGTGCCACTTCTGTTTGTTTCTGGTTGTGGGCAGTTTTTATTTGCTTCAATATTTTTTTACCTAGATTCTAAAATTTCTATAATGAGCACATTAATTTTTTTAAAGCTAGAAAAAAATGAACATGAAGACAAAGACTAAGGAAACAGGTTGTAATGGAAATGTGATTGTGTGAAGGCTGGAGTTCTGGGATAGACAGGTGTTTTCCTTACTTTTGAAAGATTGTGATATTTGAATCAATTACTTTTGTAATAGGAAACAAAGTTTAAAAACTCAAAATGTTAGGGAAGCACCATTGAAGAGTAGCTTTTGTTTTTAAGACTTAGCAGTGACTGCTTTTAAGAACAAAATAATAATAGATATTCTAAATCACTTACATTTATTTTCCTTCAAAGGATCTATGAACTCGAGGCTTTATGATTTTCCTGATTTTTATTTGTGAGGATAACACCCATTCTCACGCTTTTTGACCAGATAGTTGTATCTGTAGGCTCCGTGCTGCATTGAACTTTGGGCACATGTCATAGTTAAAGAAACTGCTAGCTACTCCAGCTTTCCTGTTCTTATTCCCTCCCGTGCCGGGGGTTTGTGTTATTTTCATGTTTATAACATGGACCTTGATGACACACCGACCTGCAGACGTCTCCGGACTGCCAGGCAGTTCTCAATTCTCCTCGGTGTTTTCTCTCCAAGGAAAAGGCCCTCAGCAGAGATCTGCCTCACTCACTCTTGGCTGCAGCAATGGGACTTCGGCAACTTGCTTCTCCCCGAAGAAATGGCCAGCCCCCCTCAAGGTCAGGATCACACGACAAGGTCCTCGGAGGACAAGCCTCTGAAGTCCTCCTGCAACGGCACCTGCGAGGATCGGGAGGACAAAGAGAACATCCCGGAGGACAGCAGCGTGGTCTCCAAGAGATTCCGCTTCGACGACTCGCTGCCCAGCCCCCATGAGCTGGTCTCCGACGTGCTCTGTTAGCGCTCCTCTCTGCCGCCCGCGGACCCAACTGGGAATTGGAGGCCACTCCAGTGTGTGACTGGTTTGTAGCTTTATAATGTGGCTCGTTTATATTGTAAATGCTCTTCTGCAGGGGAGAACGTAGGAAATCGTTTTAAAACGGCATTACTAGCCACTAGCATAATTTCATTTCCTATCCTGAAATACCACTATGCAGAGAAGAAAAGACTTAACTCTATAACCAAAAATAAAAGTGTGCGTTGGAATAATTTAAATTCAAATGGATTTATCACGATGTCTTATATATCAGGAAAAAAGAATGACTTGAGTTATATTATGATTGATGTAAACTGAAAAAAAAAATGAAGAGATGTTTTATATTTGAAGATGTTTTTGATTGCTATTTTGAAATTACCTAAGATTTCCATAATATGTAGTCTGCTCTATGAGCTAGGTTCTTCACCCAGAGCAAGCGGGGGGAGGGTTTACAAACCAGAACAGGGATGTTCTATACAAGTTAGAGCAGAGGGAAGAGCATGGCATTTTAACTCTCCGTCTTCCTCAGATACGATCAGATCTGACAAATGGAAAATAGGGTTTACAAAGAGGATTTTCATCTTCCAGACTTTGTAGAGTGGAAGATACTTAGGGAAAACTGAGTGTGCTCATTTTTAGTCGTCCAGACACCTTCATTCCTTGATCTAGAAGCACATGCTGACAGACTTAGGTGACTTACAGAATTCTAGAAGTCTCCTAAGTCTGAGATGCAAGCCAGGCATTCAGAGTTTGAACAGTTGCATTTAAAAAGTCACAGCTCCATTGAAAAAATCACTATGAACACAGTGCCGGAGTCAGCAAGGCGGATGTGGTCATCAAACACGATGCCTTCAGCTCTTCTGAAGTCCCCAGGTCAATGCCGGGTGGCGGTGCGGCTCCCTGCAGAGGGGCCCTCGCGGTCTTCTGGTGGGACCAGTGCCAAGTCCCTGGGGACAGCAGGCCGTGTGCTCAGGGCCGGGGACTGTGCAGTCCCCACGGGGCAAGGTCACTCCTGGGGCCATCTTCGGTGACTTGGCACCTGGCCCTATTCCAAAGCCTATCCTACTGCCATGTTCACGTCAGTGTAGCCTCTGTATCCCCAGCATTTCTTGAAGGAAAGTGATTTCTGTGTGTATGTGTGTGTATATATGTACAGGTATGTGTATAAATGTATAGAGAGAGAAAATATAGTCTTTAGACAATGTTGTCTAGGCATTCTTCACTCTGTTGTGCTCAACTCAGGTGCCAAAGCAGATCTTGTCTTATGACCTATGAATATAATATAAATTCTTTAAGGAGCAGTTTGTTGGGTCAATAAACTGGTCATTGTGAAAGCTAAACTGGGTTCTTCTATACGTAAAACGGATGAGTTTTTTCTAAATTGTCGATTGTCCATTTATTTGCCTTCAGTATTAAGGTAATACAGGTAAAGAGAAAAATGATTACTTTTACAAAAGATGGTATTATATATTTAAATTTCTAGAGAAATTGTGCCATACTAAAAAAAAAAACAAAATAAAAAACGTTAGAGTTTTGAATGATAAGCCAGTTCTTAAAATATATTTTATACTAGCTTTCTTCTACTCTTAGGAATATTAAAATGCTTTCTATACTTCCTCTTAGTTAACAGAATACACAGAGTTATAAATTTCCAGACCTGTTGTTTTTTTTTTTTAACAACTTTTATTGTTAAAAAACAGCCAGTGGTTGCACATAAACAGTATTCCATTTTTTTCATAAGGGTGAATTTAAATATTTTTACTGATTGAAATGTAAAAATCCAGAAAGCAGTCTTTAGAGAGATGTTATTAACAAATGACTCGATTCTTTTTTTTTTTTTTTCTCCCAAGATTGAAAGCAAATGTCTGTCAAAAGCAGATGCTGCATCTGACCGCAGCGGGAATCTAGAGAGGCCCTGTGAGGTGAACCGAGGTCTGAAAACAGGTCTGAAGAGTAGGGTGAACCCGGGATGCATTTACAGATTTAATTTTCCTCTGGGATGAGATCCCTGGATAGAGGGGGTGAAAGAGCAGCGGAATAGGTGACGGGTACAATTGCCATTGAACTGCCCCCACCACACCAAGCTAGCCGAATGCTGAGGAGCAAAATTGAAATGGCACTTAAAGGGCCAATGCGTAGCTGGTGGTGAGGGAAGGTGCTTGTGCCAGTCTGAATCCACACATCGCTGCCTGCAGCTGGTTGGTGCTAAAACTCAGCAGTCGCCAACTTTTCGGACCTCCCAGACCAGCAGTGGCCTGGCCCGCTGGTTGGCGAGCGCTGCTGGAACTGGTTTTCATGTAGCACCAGCTTGATCTTGCCCTTGGAATTGGTTGCAAAGAGGTCCCAGGCCGTGCTTCGGATAGCCTTGCTCTAGGCCCCGTTAATAAATGTTGGTATTTTGTTTTTTTCTCAGATGCTGGTATTTTATAACTGTTTACATTTCCTCTGTTTATTTTGAACTTGCAGTTTGATATCCGACTTGGGAACATCCTTATTCAGTGTTGTGTAAACAATTGTTCTTGAATTTCAGATTGTATTAAAATTAAGTGATTCAACTTCCAGTTTGGGGAAATGACCGATTTAGACTTTTATGAAAGTTTAAAAAAAACACGTTCATTGTAAATTTCGCACCAATGACCACTGCCCTCCCACGTAGCTTTCATTAAATATTCATGTTTGCTTGAGGCATATTGAATGACATGGTTAGGAAACCGGTCAGTAACAAGACTTTTGTGACATCAGCTTACTGATCCTTTGGGTTAAAAATTATAAGGCACTTTTGTTTACATTTGTGGTTGTCTTTTGTTCTAACGTATTTCTAAATGTGTTATTCATAAGAGCAGACCTTGCGTGGAGGTTCTAGCCTTTGACCCACATCATCTTTGAGCTTCTTTCCCAACCCAGAAGTGTTCATTAGATCGTGTCTTTTGGAAAAGTCACACAGATGCGCGAACAAGGTCTGTTCCTTAGGAATAACAGATACTTTAAGGAAATGTCAGTAAATGGCAGAGTACTACGTTACTATGAAGACGAATAAGGGATTCTGATTCACCACAAATGGTTGAACTGTTATGATTTCTTTTCAGTTTAAATGAATTAAAAAAAATGAATAAAGGTGTTTTCAAGAAGTTTATAACCTGGTTGTCGGTTCCCCTTATTTATGGTCGTTATCATTCTGTAAATTCCCCATAATCAGCGAATCCTGAAGCACTGCTTCTGGGAGAAATAGAGGGCTCGGTTCCTGAAAGCTCTTCATCGCATTTTCGCTCACCGAGCAACAGGTTTAAATATTTGCAAATTAAGGCCCCAGTGGAATTATTAAAAATTCTTTTGAGTGCTACTCTACTTCCTCTGATGCAAAGAAGCAGTCTGCTGCTCTAAAAGGGAAAAAAAATACAGGCAGAAATTGCAAATTAATATTTCAAAAATTATTTGGCCACACACTTTACAAAAGCAGCTCTTAATCACAAATGGAGATGTTTGGCAGTTAATCTTCGTTTCCCCTGATAGATTGTCAAACAAAGCTTCACTTATTTGAGCAACACTATTCAAGGGTTCTTCTGTTCCTCACTTTTTGCCCAATTTTCACTCTTCCAGGCACACCCACCTCCCCTCCCATTACCCTCAGCAGAGGACACGGAATCCTCTCTTGTCTGTCAGGAAAAGACGTTTTTACTTATTCTAGTCAAGGCTGACCCCTCCAATTGTGCTTGTGATTGCATCACTTTCTCTGACAGTTTTTAACCATCAATCATTTTTACTTAGATCTCTGATTCATAGAAATCAATTAAGTACTTTCCTTTCAGTTATATATTATTACTGAGAAAACTATTCAAGAGCCTCTAATGCAGTGGTTCTCAACCTTCCTAAGGCCGCGACCCTTTAATACCGTTCCTCATGTGGTGGTGACCCCCACCCATAAAATTATTTTCCTTGCTACTTCATAACTGTAATTTTGCTATTGTTAATCATAATGTAAATATTTGTGTTTTCTGATGGCCTTAGGCGACCCCTGTCAAAGGGTCATTCGACCCCCAAATGGATCTCGACCCACAGGTTGAGAACCGCTGCTCTACTGGGATGGGTGGTACAAGGGTGGTCAGCATCCTATGAATAGTCTCCCATGTTTGGGTCCTATGTCAACCCGATGCTGTGGCTGTCCAGCTTTCAGAGGAAACAGAAAAAAAGAAGAAAAAGAAAGAAAAGAAAGGATTATTTTATAATTACTCCAAAGGATTCCACCCTCGGTGGTTCACCACTGGCATTTAAATGTAGGGACTGTACTACCCCTTTGAAAGGCCAAAAAGAAAGAAAGATGCTAATTATACCAATATTTCCAGCCAGCGGGTCAGATGGAACTAGGTCACCACATTGGCAGGCAGAGCGGAGTCCCCCAGTCACTCCAGCCCCCCTGAAGGGCGAGCGCATGAGGCCCAAACGCATGTGGAGAACATGACAAGCTGTCATTCGGAACAAATAGAGAGCAACCGACTCCCCATGTTACAGAAGGCGTGTTGCAGCCCGTCCTTCCCCGGACAATCAGTCCTCACCACTCAGTCCATGTGGCTTCATGAACTCGCCCCGGGTTGTCATCGCATGAACTGCCTGTATCCCCCACACACAGTCAGATTCTGTAGCCGGAACACACTGTGATGTACTTGTTTCTCCCCCTGAAAGAGAGCGGTTAGCCCCATTTATGGACGACGTGATTGGCTTTTTAATGGGGACCCGCACAAAAAGGCTTCAGAGAGAAACGGATCGCAGGCCACCACGGACTGAAGAGCACTGAAAGCCAATTATCCGGGGCGGGCGGAGAGAGGCGGCTTTCACCTGGGTGGACATCAATGACCCCTTTCTTGCGCGGATCAGCGGGCGGCCATCAGCTGTTGGCTGCTTCGATTCGTTCCGGTCCCGGCTCGTTTAATCCCGATGATGAAGCACGGGATCCCGCACATAAACCTGTCTCCTGCCCTCGCCGGAACAGAGCGATCGCCACGGCCCGCGGTCTTTTCTAGAAGGACATCGGTAAGAGATTTAATGACCTCGGCTCCGTTCCAGCGGCCCAACCAACCCGCACACAGTCTCCCCCTCCAACGTCGTGTCTACGTTTCCCTGTCATTTTGGGAGGTGTTGACAGTACAGTGGCACCTTGAGATACGAGTGCCCTAACATACGAGATTTTTGAGATACGAGCTGTTGAGCGAGCGATGTTTGCTTTGAAATACGAGCAACATTTGAGATAGGAGTCATCGCGCGGATCGGCCGGCTGCACACGACCCACCCGTTTACCGCGACTCGAGTGTCTCATCGTTTCCCACGCCTCAAGGTGACGGGACGAATTAAACTCATATCTCGAGGGACCACTGTACATGCTTACCGATGGGTGTCTGTGCATCTGTAGGAAAAATACTGCCTGTGCATGCACCTGTGTTCAGAGAGACAGAAGATACAGGTGAAAGGGTGCAGGGTAAAGCTTGCTAAAGGCCCATGGTGGATTAGGGACTACACTTGATTGTTTTATGCGGCCTATTCCATCTCGTCTTCACCCTTGACCCTGCCAGTCAAATGCCCGCTCTTGCCATCCGGGACTGCTGGCTTTTAACGGCTCCCCTGCCTGCCTGACTGCCCCTAACCATCCTGTAGGTGAGGAGACAGAGTCTCCCAGAGGGGCCGGACTTCAGTATTCCCTTCTCGCCGCACACGGGGCCTGCACGCCGGCCCACCTGCCTTCGATGCCTTCTCTCTCGCACCGGATCTGAATTACGTTTTCCAGAATCAAATGAGAGAAACCAGGAGAGAGCGATTGGAAGCTGTGGCATTCCAACACATGTTTGGGCAAAATGTGGACATAGATTTTGGATTGAAAACTAAAATCCAGCGGTACCTCGAGATACGAGTGCCCTAGCATGCGAGATTTTTGAGATACGAGCCGTCGAGTGAGCGATTTTTGCTTTGAAAGACGAGCAACAGTTGAGATGGGAGTCATCGTGCTGATTGGCCGGCTGCACACGACCCACCAGTTTACCGAGACTCAAGCGTCTCATAGTTTCCCACGCCTCAAGGTCACGGGACGAATTAAACTCGTATCTCGAGGTGCCACTGTACAGTATCAAAAAGCCGCCGACGGCGAGGATAGAATCGTCGGACTCCCAGCGGCAGAGTTGGCTGAGGAGCAGAAAGAGGATTAGTCGGTGGGGTTCCCTGTTGGCCATCTGTGCTCGCAGAGAGGTGCTGAACGGGACCCGGACTCAGCCCGGCGCTGGGTGTGAGGGGAGGCTGGCGTGCAGGCGGCTGCCGGGGCCTCTACCCCCGGAGGCGTCTGAGAGCACGGCCTCCCCCCGCAGGAAGGCTCCTCCGCACCATGGACTCCTCTGGAGAAGCCGAGCATCTCGGAGGGAGCTGAGCCGGAGGCTGGAAAGGTGGGCCGGGCCTTGCTAGCAGCTTGGTTTTTCCTTCTGGGTCACAGGGTCCCACTAAGGTTCTTCCTTCCAGGTCACAGGGTCCC
>JAAGEH010000413.1:2803687-2823085 GCA_011751065.1 Lasiurus cinereus | reverse complement strand
CACACACATACTCACACACACTAACACACTCACTCACACTCACACACTCACATACACACACACTCACACAAACACACATATACACACACACAGACACACACATACTCACACTCTCACACACACTCATATACACATAGTCACATAGACACATCACACAGGCACACACACACTAATACACTCACACATTCACATACCATACACACTCACACACACACACACACACACACACACACACACACACGCTAATCTCAACGAGGCTTTAACGCGTAGGAAAAAGCCAGGGGAGAAACCTGTTGGCGTGTCCACCAGGCAGCCCCGGGCAGATGCCATGTTTGCCCGGGCTTCCCATGATCTGTGACGAGCACGCTTTCTTTACAACCCCGTGTTTCACAGGAAGGGAGCGGAGCCCCAAACGTGAAGCTAACCGCACCGTTTTTAACCGACGGTGAGGACGGGGAGGCGCGTGGCTTCCTGGAACTTGGCCGTGGATGTGAGTCAGGCGGAGTCAGAGGCCCCTGACCCAGCCCGGCGGCCTGGGCTTATACCTCCCTCTCCCCGTGCGGAGGGCCGGCGGGAGGATGGCCGGGCATCCGGGCCCCCCATCCTTGTCCGGAGACCGCGCCTCCTCGGGCCATGCCCGCTGCGCTGGCAACTCCTGCAAATCCACTCGGGGCCTGTTTCCTGGCTTCGGTGTGTCTGTCCGCGGCAGGAGCCTTAGAGGGAGCCCTGACCGCCCCCCCCAAACCCCCATCGCCGGCTGCCCCTTCAGGCCCGGCCCCGGGGAGCAGGCGTCAGCCACGTCTGGCCACGCTCTGCCACCGCTGTCATCCAGACAAACCACTGACCGCCGGGACCCCCTGGAGCCAAAGGGGGCTCTTCTCCCAGGGGCGCTCCTGACGGCCAGCAGGTTCCTCTGGCTCGGCCGGCGCCCTCCTCCCCACGCAGGGCTCAGGCCTGCGCCCCTGTGAGCGCTCAGCACCCCTCTCCCCCCCGGGGGACACAGTGTCCTGGTGGGTTGGACCCGCAGCCACGGCGGGGATGCTGACACCGCCCTGCACACCTGCTCAGGGTGCCCGTTGGCAAACGCCACAGCAATTTTGCTGAAAAGCGGCCTCTCTAGGCCATTGGCAGAGGATGGAGAGAGGGGGCCCCAAATACGACAGCCCCGTGTGTAACGATTGCGTGTGATATCACCGTGCGGGGACAGCATTTTTTTTTAACCAATCTCTGTTTTTGAACGTTCCATTTTTAAAGCGATGTGCTGTGAAAACCACGCAGCCATTGTCTTTGAAGGCCGGTCTTTATGTACATTCGTAATGATCTTCTTCGGGTAACTTCTCAAAAGGAGAACTTCAAGGTCAAAGAATGTGCAAAATATGGGTTCGCTTTTTTCCTTCTGGAAAAATTGTGCTAATATTTTAGGGCCTCACGGTTCCTGAGAGTGCCTGCTACCCCAGCCTGGCCGGCACTGGGCATTGCCAATTTTCACCTATAGAAGAAATTTTATATATACATATATATTTTATTGATTTTTTACAGAGAGGAAGGGAAAGGGATAGAAAGTCAGAAACATCGACGAGAGAGAGCCATCCATCAGCCGCCTCTTGCACGCCGCCCACTGTGGATGTGCCTGCAACCAAGGTACATGCCCCTGACCAGAATCGAACCTGGGACCTTTCAGTCCTCAGGCTGACGCTCTATCCACTGAGCCACACCGGTCTTGGCGAGAAGAAATTTCATGGAAGAAAAATAATATTTTGTTTTCTGTTTCCTTTACCGCTTTGAAGCCAAGCATCTTCTCAGGGTGTATCAGCCATTTGTATTTCCCCTTTTATTACAGTTGAGAAGCAAGATTTCAAAGAAGAATCGATGCCGTCGAAGCAATACCAAATAGCCTACCAGTAGATTAACAACAGAAAAAGTTTAAGGTTATTTTTTTCTGGGGTCGTCCTCCTTTATCTAGAGGCCTCAGCTATAGGATTTGGGGCTGAAGGGCACCCTGTTTGACAGCGAGGCCCGGTGTCGGTCAGCTCTGAATGGACGTGGACAGGGTGAGCGCGAAACGACCATCTGCAGGAATGCGCATACGAAGGACCCATAAGGCTCAAAGCGGACCTTATGCTGACCTGGAGCCAAATAAAATGCTGAGTCACCCGGTTATCTGTGGCTACAAAAGCTTCATTGGCAAAGAGTCCGGCCTCTAGGTAATTGAATTAGAGACCTACGTTCTTCTCTCCAAGGAAACTGGCGTACCAAACCCTGCCTTTGATATTGGAGAGTACTTCACAGCATTTCCGCTAGCCAACCAACTTTCTATCTGTAAAAAATGTCAAGGAAAAAAATGTCAAGTGGTAAGCATGGGAGAGGAATAATATCAGGATTCTCCATCTCACTAACTTAATAATTGGATGCAAACAGCGAGAACATCTTTGCCAAACACATACGCATGTTCTGTCCTGAGGAGTTAAAGGTTCGTGGAATCTTACAGAGCCCAAAACAAATGCACAGTGCCCATTTCAGATGGGGTACAGGCAGAGAGTCCTGTGAAAACGTCCGATGTTTTATGTCAAAAAGGAAAGGACCTGGCCCGACCCGCGTGGTTCAGTGGTGGAGCGTCAACCTATGAACCAGGAGGTCACGGTTCGATTCCCGGTCAGGGCACATGCCCGGGTTGTGGGCTTGATCCCTGGTGGGGGGCCTGCAGGAGGCAGCCAATCAATGACTCTCTCTCATCATTGATGTTTGTTGCATCTCTCTCTCCCTCTGCCTTCCTCTCTGAAATCAATAAGAATAATTTTTAAGAAGAAAGGACCTATGTCTGCATGGCCAGGATGCTGCCAGCTGCTACTCCCCTGTGCGCAGTTGGTATATTTTCCAGAATTTGAAAACTGCCGTTTGCAATTGGAACGTGCACTTCCAGTCCCATTTTGAAATAACTACCTAACTTCATGGAAACCTTTGTCAGATCTAAGAGGCTCCGATGAGGGAGGTTTTGTCCCCTGGGTATAGAAATTCCTGCGGGAGGTTATTTAGAAATTAGCATCTCAGTCTCCATGGCAGTGCCAACCAGCGCGAGCGCCACCGTGGCGGGAATCACAGTGACATGAACATACAGTTTATCACTGTATCTGTGTGTAAGAGCCGATGAAGTCATGTGTTCTATTATATCTAAACCCAATAATAAGAAGGTACATAGCTGAAACCGGTTTGGCTCAGTGGGTAGAGCGCTGGCCTGAGGGGTCCCAGGTTTGATTCCGGTCAAGGGCATGTCCCTTGGTTGCGGGCACATCCCCAGTAGGAGTTGTGCAGGAGGCAGCTGATCGATGTCTCTCTCTCATTGATGTTTCTAGCTCTTTATTCCTCTCTGTAGAAAATCAATAAATTGAAAAAAAATAAGGTATATAAATAGTGGTTACAAAGCCCAGTAGTTAAAACATAATATAATACAGACTTTTTTTTTTTTCTGGAATGGTTATAGCACAACGCCCCATACCCATCTTAAAAAGAAGATGCTAGTTCAGAGAAAGTTCAACATAATTCTAAAAGCGCACAGAAGCCATTAAAATATTGGTCTCTGGTGAGTATATCTTCCTTCCAAATCAACTCTCTGCGAGCTCCTGGCTTTCCTATGGTCGTGAATGTTAGACCCCAACGTAGAAGGCTGGTCGTTTTTCTCTTAGTGCCTTCCCCATCGTCACCATGAGAAACCTGCCATTGGCATCCCGCCCTCACTTTAGGTGGGAATGCTGCTTAGGTTGTTTCACTTCACATCAAAAAGCATTTCTTTGAAATACAGTGTAAGATCCTCCTATCGTTTGTATGAGGCATTAGGCCATTTTTCCCAAATGGTTTTTACTTCCTTTTCAAATATCATTAGAGAGCCACTCCTTGCCATTTGCTTAACCTTTTCCGAGGAGGAGTTTATGGGTGAGCAATGGTTTATGTATAAAATGGGACTAAAAACAGGAGATCTCCAAATGGAGTTACCTCAGGCCCTCAGGATAATGGCAGGCCCCGAGAAAATGCTATTAAGAGTTACCGTATTTTCCGGCGTATAAGACGACTTTTTAACCCTTCTCAAAAGTCGGGGGTCGTCTTACACGCTGGGCATCGTCTTATAGGGCGAGTATATCCCAAACTCTGTATTTTCACTGGAAAAGTTGGGGGTCGTCTTATATGCCCAGTTGTCTTATAGGCCGGAAAATATGGTAGTATTTTTATTTTTATTCAATATACTCTAAATATCTACGTTAATGAAATCCTCAATAGATTCCAAGTATCTGCCCAGCTGTTGAGAATCAAACAATCCTATATAATAAAAGGCTAATATTCAAATCAACCAAACGGCAGGACGACCGGTCACTCTGACACGCACTGACCACTTGGGGGCAGACGCTCAACACAGGAGCTGCCCCCGGGTGGTCAGGGTGCTCCCATCAGGGGGGTGCCACTGGGCCAGAAGCCGGGCTCATGGCAGGAGAGGGCAGGGGTGGTGGCAGGAGCCTCTCCCGTCTCTGTGGCAGCGCTAAGGACGTCCGACTGGTGGCACTAAAAACAGTAGATTGGGGGAGCAAGCCTAAGCCATCAGTCGGACATCCCCCAAGGTGGCTACCAGATGGTGAGAGGGTGCAGGCCAGGCTAAGGGCCCCCACTCCCCTGAGTGCACAGATTTCATGCACCGGGCCTCTAGGGAAAAAAAAGAAAATTATTGGAGGCACAAAATAACAATTACTGACTTTTGATTCAGTAAGTATGTACTGAGGGCAGCGGTTCTCAACCTGTGGGTCGCGAACGGCCAGCAGGGTCTCCTCAGACCATCAGGACACACAGAGATTTGCATGAAGATTCATCACAGTAACAAATGACAGTGATGAAGTAGCGACAAAAATAATTTTATGGTTGGGGGTCACCACCACATAAAGAACTGTATTAAAGGGTTGTGGCCTTAGGAAGGTTGAGAACCACTGACTTAGGGGTTGTTCTAAGCAAAGGCCAATGTTCCAGGAATGCATGTACTTCCAGGGCAGCAGATTTTGAGCAAAGAAAGAGTGAAGAGAGCAGACATTTGCACACGCCACCAGAAGGAAGATCCTCTCTGCTGGGGAAGGGCCTCCTGATGGCGTTGTCTGTTCAAGTCCCTGGAGGAGGGGGTGTGGGAAGTGTGTGTTTGCTAGACACACCGTTGACCCCGCCTCTGCTTCCTACTAACACAGCCAGGGGAGCAGGCTGCCCCAGCCCCCCGTGTCCCGGGCGGTGAATCACGGCTCCCCCCCCCCTCAGACCGGCTGAAACACAGTGACGCATCGGTTCCTGCTGAGGCCGCCCTGGCAAAGGCCGCTGTGGCTTTCTGGGGAAATCCGTCTGGAGCTTAGAGGTGACACATGAAGGAGCGCTTGCAGCCTCCAACCTTCGGACATGAATGTATAAAAGTGTCGTGATTATGCCGAAACCGGTGTGGCTCAGTGGATAGAGCCCCTGCCTGCGGACTGAAGGGTTCCAGGTTCAAATCCGGTCAAGGGCATGTACCTTGGTTGTGGGCACATCCCCAGTCGAGGGTGTGCAGGAGGTGGCTGATCGATGTCTCTCTCGCATCGATGTTTCTAGCTCTCTCTCCCTCTTCCTTCCTCTCTGTAAAAAATCAATAAAATATATTTTTTTAAAAAGGGGGAGAGGGCCCTCCCAGGGACACGCCCTCCCAGGGACAGGCACACCCACAGAGTGCGGAGGGAAGCTGACCACAGCTGACACCAGCGCTCTGGCCTGGCCCCCAGGGTGGCCCCGCACACGGAGCCCTCAGCCCTGGGGTGCGCTCACTGCTCCTGCGGGGCTGGGGCATCGGCTCCCGGTGGGGAGGCCTTGGCCGGGACAGAGCAGAGCATCCTGGGAAGTGGCTTTGGCCGCCCTCCTTATCAGCGCCACCAGAGGCTCCCTCCACGGGGTAATCAGTTCCAGACCCCCCTGAAGGCGATGTTTTCAGGCAGAAGGGAGAAGTCGTCGTCATCGTGGGCGCGTCCTCTCAGAGGGGGACTTTCACGGGCCCTGGAGTCTGTTTTGGGGAATGACTGTCTACATTTCCCCCAAATAAACCCTCTCACCCGGAGCATGGGCTCCTCTTATCTTTCCTGAGCAGAGCAGGGCGGACCCACCGGCCCGGGGACCCCAACCTTGACTGCTGTGTGGCCCCTGGAACCTGAGGCCGCTCTCAGATGGCCCGGTCCGCCTGCGCCTGTCCATCCAACGCGGACAGGTGACTGGCAGGTCCTGCCGGCTGGGCCACCATCCTGGGTCAGAGCAGTCCCTGCCAGGGCACCATGGCCCTTCGTTGAGAAAAGCACGTGTTCAGCCGGAGGCTCCATGAACAGAGGTGCAGCTGGGAGCCAAGCATCCTCTCTGAACCCCCAAAGCTCAGAGCTGCGTCCTGACCATCAGCCAGGACCCGGATGGAGCGTGTCCCTGAGACCCCCCCTAACCCCTCCTGAGGCTGCCTCCGCCGCTGGCCGCAGGGCAGACGGTGGGGAATTAGGTGCATGTTCCCAACAGAGAGGAGGCAGGTGCAGGGAACCCCTCTTGTGATTTTATTTTATTGTTGACTGAACTCATTGGGGTGACGTTGGTTAATGACGTTATACAGGTGCACTCGATGCATCCTCTGTGTATTGCTTTGTGTGTTCACACCCCTAGTCGAGGCCCCTTCCTTCACCATGTACCCCCGCCCCTTGACCCTCATCTCTCTCCCTCTCTCTCCCCCACCCCCCTTCCTTCTGGCAGGTGCCAGACTATTGTCCGTGAGTCTGTCTGTTTTCTCTCTGCTCAGGCCCTTCTTCTTCTTCTTCTTCTTTTTAATATATTTCATTGATTTTTTACAGAGAGGAAGGGAAAGGGATAGAGAGTCAGAAACATCGATGAGAGAGAGAGACATCGATCAGCTGCCTCCTGCACGCCCCCTACTGGGGATGTGCCCGCAACCAAGGTACATGCCTTTGACCGGAATCAAACCAGGGACCTTTCAGTCCGCAGACCGACACTCTATCCACGGAGCCACACAACTCAGAAAAGCTCTACAGAGCACTTTTTTACCATAAAGGATACAACCGAGGGACAGCCAAATGGAAGACGTGCCTAAGACCAGGTGATGGGGTGGAGGGTGCCAGCATAGAGCCCCATGCACTCACCAGGCGTGCCAATGCCCCCCAGTACATTGCTGTGCTCACCCCCTGGAACGTCTCGAAACTCACTGTTCAAGAATGTTTCATCAAAGTTCTATTACCTAGTCATGATTGATGAATTCATTGATTATTGGCGATGGAACCATTTCCTGTCCCCCTGCCTCTCCGCTCCCTCCCCCGCTCAGAGGTGTGTCGGGGTGCTGAGAGGTTGAAGCCCACTCCGAGGTGGTCTCCCTGGTGGCCAGCTCCCATCCTGAAGGTAGAGTAGGAAGGGGCTCCCTGTGGATAATAAAGACATTCCTATCTCTCAGGAAATTCCAGGGATTTTATGAGCTCTGTGCCAAGAATATGGGACAAAGACCAAATACATTGTTATTGGACAACAATGGGAGAAATGATATTAATAGATTTTTCTAGTGTTCAAGGATTCTTGCATTTTTATATGGTATTCGACTTGGCCTGCTAATGTTTTGTTTGGGGTTTTTCCATCGAGAGAATGGCCTATAGTTTTCTTTGTTCACATTGTCTTCTGCCTAATTCTATGAGCAAGGTCCCATCGGACTCATTCAATTAGCTGGGATATTACCTTCTTTTTTCCAGTCTTAGGAAAAGTTTAAGATTAGAATATGTCCCTTGAATGTTCCATTGAATTCACATATGGAGCTTTCTGAGCTGGTGTTTAGCTTGTGAGAACTCTTTCAAATAACTGATTCGATTACAGTCATGATTATACAAATCATTCAGATTTTCTATTTCTTCTTGAGTCTGTTTTGGTAAGTTACTATTTTCTAGGAATTTGTCCCTATCATTTAAGCTTCAAACATGTGGACATAACACTCTCCATAATGCTTTCTTCTTATCCTATATAAAAGCCTAATATGCTAAGTGTCCAGTCATCCAGTGGGTTGTTAACCAATCAAAGCATAATATGCTAATGATATGCTAAGGCTGTTAACCGCTTGCTATGACATGCACTGACCACCAGGGGGCAGATGCTCTGCCCGGTAGGTTAGCTTGCTGCTGGGGTCCTGTGGATTGGGACTGAGAAAGATGGGCTGGACATGCCCTAGAGCCCTCCCTCGGTCCCTCCCTGGCTGGCCAACCTCCCACATCCCTCTCTGCCCAGATCATGCACTGGTGGGGTCCCTCAGCCAGGCCTGTGCTCTCTCACAATCCAGGACCCCTCGGGGGATGTCAGAGAACTGGTTTCAGCCGATCCCACAGGCCAGGAAGAGGGACCCACTGATGCACGAACCATGCACTGGGCCTCTAGTATTTTAATATTTGCTCCAATTGTAGCTCAGTCCTTCTTTTCCAATGTTCTAATTAATCATCACTGTGCTAATTATCTGATGTATTTAGAAATGTTACTATAAGAAAAAAAATAGATGGTTCTGTGTAAAGAGACTATTACGTAGGAAATCGGAAAACATAAATAAATCACTTAAAAGCATCCTGAGAAAGAAATATCAAGAACTCAGACATGACTACCTAGAAGAAAACAATAATGTTGATTTAGAAAATAGTAAAGGGTCTGAGTTTATGGAGGCTGAGAAGCTAGAGCTGAGAGAAAACTTAGAAATGTTGCTTCAAGATAAAGAGATTTACAACGCGTGGCTATTAAATATTTTATTATAGAGGAATATTTAATGACAGGGCAAAATGCTTACGCTATATGATTAAATACTTTTTACAACTAGTCACCTAATACCAATGGGCAGACTTATCACCCAGGGATGACAGATGTATATATAGATCAATTGATCGGTCCATCAATAGATAGGTGGATAGAGAACACTGGTTAGCCTGAAGGGAAACCAAAATATTGGCCGTGGCAAAGCAGTAGGTTTGAAGATGTTTTACATGTTCTTCCTTGTGCCTTTTTACATGACATCATACCATTTCTATGGTAAACCTGGATCCATAGTTTCAGACAGTCAGGCAGTTAAAGGGAAAATCATGTAGATACTTGGGCACAAGGGGGAGGGAGGCATTCAGTGGAGACAAAAGACAGAAAGGAACATAGACTAGGAGTCATAGACAGACATCCGGGTGACTAACGAAGCTTTAAAGGAGACCAGCTGTTGGTGTGGGACGAGGGGAGAGGGCGCCAGCAGAGCCATTGATAGGAAGGAATAAGACCAGAGAACTCTGAGAACTGGAGCCTTGAGGCGAGGCAGCCACGCCAGGACGCCACCCTAAGGAGGAAGCAGTAACAGCATCACGTTATGGAGCCGAGTAAAAAAAATGAGAAGTGGGTCAAGGTCATGGAGATAGTAAGGCTCTTTCAATGGATTGTTGTGGCAGTTGAGCCAGGTAAGGGAGGATTTCCAAGGAGATCCAGTGGCAAGGAGGTGGAAAGTGGGGTAAATGGGTAAAGATCACCCACTTGAGGAGTTGGGAGAGGAAAGAGAGGAGAACTTATCCACACTGTAGAAGAAAGTGTCAGTTAAATAATTAATTTAGCAGCTCAGAGGTTTTGGAATGACTAGAAACAGAAGGCAAGGAGGCCTCTTCCATTTCTCTACATCTACTTCTTTTTTTAAAAAAAAATTTTTAAAAATATATTTTATTGATCTTTCACAGAGAGGAAGGGAGAGGGATAGAAGGTTAGACATCGATGAGAGAGAGACATTGATCAGCTGCCTCCTGCACGCCACCCACTGGGGATGTGCCCACAACGAAGGTACATGCCCTTGACCGGAATCGAACCTGGGACCCTTCAGTCCGCAGGCCGACGCTCTATCCACTTCAGTCCGCAGGCTGATGCTCTATCCACTGAGCCACACCGGTTTCGGCTACATCTACTTCTTAAAAGCAATGGCTATTGCCTGCATGCAACTCTGGAAGATGATGTTGCTTCCATCGGAATGATTAGTGTTTGGAAGGACATGCCTGTGCTGACCTCTGGGGGAGCCGGTGGCCTTGCCTGGGTGGTCCTTTGAGGGACGGGGGGTGGAGGGGGAGTGGGGAGAGGGAGCGGGGAGTGGGCCGCCCTACCGCACAGCCACCTGCAGGTCAGCACCTCGGACCCTGGCTTTTCTGTGTGATGGTCGGACACGTGGGGAGCAGGGGATCCTTTTCACGTGTCTCTGCGCTTTATGACCTTGATGACCATTCTGGTTCCAGCTCTAGCTCCCTTTCATTCTGCAGCTTAAATATAAATAACATTAATACTCTGTTATCCGTTTCCGTTCCCTGTAGGTAAAAAATGGGGCGGACTGTCTGGCCATCTGAGAATCTTAAAGGTGTCAAATCATCCTGCCTATGTTTTGTGCCCAATAATCAGAGACGAGGAAGGGGTTTAGAAAGAAAAAAGCAGTGGCTTGCCGGTGCTGGAAATGTTTATCATGCCCTCTGTCTGCTATCGGCCCTCCGTACGTGATGGCCGTGACACCACGGTAATGACGGTTCCAACCGAGAGTGGGTACTCCGCGAAAATCATGGCGCCGCACACATGTGAGCATAATATACGGACTCAACGGCTCTTTCTTTTTAAGGCTCTGCCCTGAGTGGCCAGATGATGATCATCTCCGAACGCATAATAGTCTGGCCACTCAGTGTCTATCCTATAGAATAAAAGGCTAATATGCAAATTGTCCCCTCGACCAGGAGTTCGACCAGCAGGCAGGCCGGCCAACCACCCACGTCACCTCCCCCTGGCCAGGCTGGCTGGACCCCACCCATGCACGAATTCATGCACCGGGCCTATTTAATATATACCGAGTGGCCAGATTATTATGCATTCAGAGATCATCATCATCTGGCCACTCAGTGTATAGTTTGAATAAAGGGGATGCTTTTCAGAGGCGGTCAGCAGAATTATTTACCGTATACAGTGGTACCTCGAGATAGGAGTGCCCTAACATACGAGATTTTTGAGATACGAGCCATCGAGAAAGCGATTTTTGCTTTGAAATACGAGCAACATTTGAGATAGGAGTAATCGTGCGGATCGGCCGGCTGCACACGACCCACCAGTTTGCCGTGACTCGAGCGTCTCATAGTTTCCCACACCTCAAGGTTACAGAACAAATTAAACTCGTATCTCCAGGTACCACTGTATTCCGGAGTATAAAATGACTGGGCGTATAAGACGACACCCAACTTTTCCAGTTAAAATATAGAATTTGGGATACACTCGCCCTATAAGACGACATCCACTGTATAAGATGACCCCTGACTTTTGAGAAGATTTTCCTGGGTTAAAAAGACATCTTATACGCCGGAAAATACGGTAAACCTACCTGCACTCGGACCCTGGATGAGCTCTATTGTCAGAGTGCAGGCGGCAAAGTCAGTTGAAGGAACACTGACACGGGCACACGCCCGTGCATGCACTGATGTCTGCCTCACATGGTGCACCGTGACGTGTGCTACGGCGAAGCACTAGACACACGACACAGGAGTAGCCAGGCCTTTATCCTAAGAACCAACCTGGTTGGGGAGATACGGAGGAGGGACACGCTTATGCCTCAATGTAAGGCATGAATCGCCAGATCTCGGCACCGGGGAAGTGTGAGAGGTGTTTGTGGAGATGGGTTTGTTCAGCCGGGAAGATGTCCTGGAGAGAGGAGGAGTTGAACTGGACCTTTGTTGGGGTGGGGTGAGTGGAACTCACATTTTGGAGAGAAAGGGGAGTTATTCCTTTCGGGGATAAGAGCTGTCACCCTGTTCAGTGCTCCCCCGCCCCAGTCTGGCAGTGGTTGGTCCCTGGGGAGGTCCTCTGTCCGTCCTGGTCGTGCAGCGCTAGCCACACGCGGTAGCCCAGGTCCCCCGTGGTCCGGGTCACCTTCTGTGTGTACCGCCAGCACTGGACAGATATCGAGGGCACGGAGTCTGTGAGCATGTGACTCACCGGGTCGCTGTATAAGGCATGGCCCGTGGAAGGGAGGAGGGAGGCCCGTGAACTTGGAAGGCCAGCTTTTTCCTAAGAGCTAAGCTGGATGCTGCTTCTCGAGGGTCTGTGCCCGTCCGCACAGCAATTTAAAAAGAGAAAAGGAAATGGTGGTTCAGAGATGCAACATATCCTGTTTACCTTCCCCTACCATAGGGTCAGAGTCAGGATTTTGTGTGTGTGTGTGTGTGTGTGTGTGTGTGTGTGTGTGTGTCTGTGGTATCTTTTTTTTTTAAAATACATTTTATTGATTTTTTACAGAGAGAAAGGGAGAGGGATAGAGAGTTAGAAACATCGATGAGAGAGAGACATCGATCAGCCACCTCCTGCACATGACCAGAATCGAACCTGGGACCTTTCAGTCCGCAGGCCGACGCTCTATCCACTGAGCCACACCGGTCTCGGCCGTGTGTGGCATCTTTGACATAGAGCATCGTATTCGTTTTCCCTGGCACAACATAATGACTTAGTACATGTCTATCTTGTGAAGTGACTGCCACAATACAGTTAGCTAACATCCCCCCCGAAAGCCAGGATTCCTACCGGCTCCGCCTCCAAGAAAACAGCCTCTCTCCTACCCTGCCCTGCTCCCGAGAAACAGAAAACACATGTCTCCCCTTTAATTAGCAGCAGCATTTCAGGATGGAAGTTCTGGAGCAGAAGACGCACCGAGTCAGCCACAAGGTCAAGCAAGGTATTGAGGGGGCCGAGGCCTGCGGGAGAGGGTGCGCGCTCCACCTTTGATCGGGGGACAGGGGGCTGCCTTAGGGTATGTTCTCTGGAAAGATTAGCAGAGTAAATAAAGAGAAAGTTTCCCAGCGGCTCCGGGCAGTGGTGAAAACAGGGCGTATCTCCCCAATTACCTGGCAAAGGCGGAGAGCGATTTATTGGGCAAATAAAAAGCCCAGAGCGAAGGCAGTGCCCGTGGCCTTGAAGCCACCTGAGCGCGATGAAGAACGTTCCCAGTGTCCTTCAACGTGAGGCCGCGACTCAGGAGCTTGGGAGACTTTGGCTCACAAGGAGCACCCTTCCCAGAATCCCTGGGGTCCTGGGGATATTTCTTCACATGAAAATTAACGAATCCCTGTGTTATTAATTTGTACATGGTACGAGAGAAAAAGGACGAAGTTACCAACTGAAAATAGGAAAATCCAGAATAGCCTTTTAGTAAAACCTGCTTTCACAAAGAAACCGGGTTACTTCCCCAGCGTGTATCACTTATTGAAGCTTTAGTACAGGAATAACTTATGGATGATTGTAAAAAAAATATCAACATGTAAGGTATTCTATGGTAAAAGAACAACAGTTCTAGGCCGAAAAAAAATTAAGATTTTTCTCTGTGATTTGCAGGGGACTCTATCGCCCTCCAGCGTTCAGAGCGACCCAAGGCAGCCGTCGAGTTTTCCCAGATCTGGTTGGGATTAGCCAAAGGTCAGTGTGTGGTCAGGAAGCAGCTCAGCGCCCTCACAAACAAACGCCACACGCACGCACTGGTTCCTTTGTGTCTGAGGTGTCTGTTGCAACTCTTGACTTTGGACTTGCATAACGCTTTGTGAAAGGGCTGACAAAATATGTCTTTTTTTTTTTTTTTAATATGTCATTTTTAACTTGCAAGTTTCCAGGAAGAGAAAACAAGAGCCTTGAGGCTTGATCCTGGGACCACCTTTGTGTTTCTTTTTCTTTTTTCAATATATTTTATTGAGTTTTTTACAGAGCGGAAGGGAGAGAGATAGAAAGCCAGAAACATTGATGAGAGAGAGACATCGATCAGCCGCCTCCTGCACGCCCCACAGTGGAGATGTGCCTGCAAGCAAGGTATATGCCCCCGACCGGAATCGAACCTGGGACCTTTCAGTCCGCAAGCCGACGCTCTATCCACTGAGCCACACCGGTCTTGGCTGTTTCTTTCTCTTTCCTCTGTCGCTGGAGGGTTTCATCTGACGGCCTGGTTTCAATGACCCTCTGGGTGTGGGTAAACCTCTCAAACTGCACCTTGACCAGAGCTGTTCCCAGATTGGGTAGCTTCCTATAACACCTCACTTGCATGTCGAATAGGCATCTCAAACGAGGAATCTGGAAATCAATTAAACAAACAAACAACACTTTCAGCACATGTCCTCCTCCCCCTCCCTGCTTTCCCCATCATATAAGTTCTAGTATTTACCGAGCAGCTCAGACAAAACACCCTGACAATTGCTTCACCTTATTCTCATTCCTCACCGCTAGTCCCTCAGCGGGTCCTATTAGGCTTTCCTCCAAAATATACTCCCCATTTGTCCCCTTCTTTCCATATCCATTGCTTCCCTCAAGTTCAAGTCCTTGACCTACTCCAATGAGGCTCTTAAAAAAAAAAAAAGCATGAGTAGGCATTTATTTTATTTTATTTTTAAATATATTTTTATTGATTTCAGAGAGAGGAAAGGAGAGGGAGAGGGAGATAGAAACATCAATCATCGATCAGCTGCCTCCTGCACACCCCCTACTGGAGATCAAGTCCGCAATCCAGGCAAGTGCCCTGATTGGGGATAGAACCATGACCTTCTGGGTCATAGATTGATGCTCAAACACTGAGCCACACTGGCCAGGCTTATTATTATTATTTTTTTAATCAAATTTATTGGGGTGACATTGGTTTGCAAAAATCATACAGGTTTTAAGTATACAACTCAATAAAACATCATTCACCCAATGCCTTGTACACCCATCACCCCAAGCAAAGTCTCTTCCTGTCCTATTCTCCCCACTGTGCGCACCCCCACCTCCGCCCACTCTCCTTTCCCTCTGTTGTCGGTATGTGTTGGATATATATATGATTTCGTTGGCTCGATCTCTTCACCCTCTTTCGCCCTGTTCCTCAAAGCCCCTCCCCTTTGACAGCTGTCTGTTCCACGTATCCACGCTTCTGTTTCTATTTTGTTCATCAGTTTATTTTGTGCATTAGATTTACCGAGATCTAGAAACAGCCCAAGTGCCCATCCGTAGATGAGTGGATTAAAAAGCTGGGTACCTCTACACCATGGAATACTCCTCAACTATTAAAAAATGAAAAAGGGCCGAAACTGGTGTGGCTCAGTGGATAGAGGTCCCAGGTTCGATTCCGGTCAAGGGCATCTGCCTTGGTTGCGGGCACATCCCCAGTTGGGGGTGTGCAGGAGGCAGCTGATCCATGTTTCTCTCTCATCGATGTTTCTAACTCTCTGTCCATCTTCCCTTCCTCTCTGCGAAAAATCAATAAAATATATATTTTTTAAAAAAAGCACAGCGCCTTTCAGGCACACACACTCCCTCCTTCCACACATGCTCCCGTTGCAAAAGCAGGAGGCCCTGGCTGACCTGTGTGGACTGAAGGGTATTGAGTTCAATTCCGGTCAAGGGCACATGCCCAGGTTGCAGGCTCCATCCCCAGTAAGGGGCGTGCGGGAGGCAGCTGTCAATGGTTTTCTCCCATCATTGATGTTTCTCTCTCTCTCTCTCT
The DNA here is from genome assembly GCA_011751065.1 of Lasiurus cinereus. Taxonomy (NCBI): domain Eukaryota; kingdom Metazoa; phylum Chordata; class Mammalia; order Chiroptera; family Vespertilionidae; genus Lasiurus; species Lasiurus cinereus. The sequence continues at coordinate 2,807,547 of JAAGEH010000413.1, read as the reverse complement.
CTCCCCCTCTCCTATTTTTCCAAAAAGCAGGAGGGAAACATTATGTAGAAGCAAATCATGTAAGTCAGAGCTCAGCAGCTGTACCAGCTTACACATTTTAATGGCAACATAAAATACCTTCTCATAAAAGTTTCCCGGAGAATCAGCACCAATGTGGGCAAGCATTTGGTTGATGTCTCCGAAAATCATTTGAGCAAAAAAACACACCCAAACCACGGGAGAAAAACACACGCTCATCACTCCAACAGAGCCCAACAGCCGGGAACCAAAACACCAGCCCGTCGATTTCTGTTCTCCGTTTGGTCTTTAGTATTTGCTCACTGCCGTACCCCGGTCCCTGTTCTCACACCCCTTCCCTAGAGGGACTTCCCTTTTTGTAGGTTTGCAAGGCAAAGCCACAGCGGGCTCAGCCCAAGGAGACCCCTGCGTGAGTCTTCCTGGGAGACCAGCAACAGGGGTGACACAGTGCCTTTAATGTGAGGGACCCAGGGTCTCACCCAGATGACCTAAAACTCATTTCTATCATTAAAAAAAAAAATCCATTCTTGTCGGGGTTCTGAGCTGACCTGAAGCCCCGAGTGGCGAGGGCAGGAAGGCCATCTCGGCCTCGGTCTGACCGGTGTGACCTTGGGGATCCCTGTGAGAATCACCCTGAGGATTCAGTCCCCGGGACACGTTTCTCCTGCCCACACGGATCACAATAACAGACAAATATAAAAGCATGGTCTTTGCCGGTTTGCCTGGAATGGCCTCACATTCCCGAGTCCTGGCCAGGCGCCCTGCAGCGGACGCCCTCAGAGACAGGGTTCTGGGGAGGAGGGCCAGGCCCAGGGGAGTGTGCCAGGGGGCTTGGGCAGCGAGTACCCCCTCTCCCCACCTTTGTCTCAGGCAGGGACCCCCAAAGAGGGCTGAGGGCGGGGAGGCTGCCCGTGGGGAAGGTCGGGGAGGAGGGAGCTGGCTTTTTAGGCCCCCCCGTCTGTGGAGCTGAGACTGGGATCAGTCTGCCCCTGGCTGGCCTGCTCGGCTGGACCAGTGCCCTCCGTGAAGCCGGCCACTAGGCGTGGGGTGTCTGCCGAGAGCCCAGAATTCCTTCTAAAGACCGGGGCGCGGCTGGGGCTCCTTCCTGGGCCACAGGGCCAGACACTAGACCAAGCACAGCGCCCTCTCTTGGTTGCTGCACGGGGTGTGAGTGCTGGAGGGGGCTTTCGGCCTCTCATCCCCCCTCAGTGCTGCTTGCTGCTTCATGGTTGACCCCCCTTCCAGGCCTCTGCTGGCTCTCAGATGTGTTCACGGCACTCTGAGAGGCTCCTGACCCAACCCAACCTCCAGATTTTTAATATATTTTTAATATATTTTTTATTGATTTTTTTTTTTAACAGAGAGGAAGGGAGAAGGGAAAGGGAGTGTGAGTTAGAAACATCGATGAGAGAGAAACATCGATCAGCTGCCTCCTGCACACCCCCCACTGGAGATGTCCCCGCAACCAAGGTACATGCCCTTGATGGGAATCGAATCTGGGACCTTTCAGTCCGCAGGCCGACGCTCTATGCACTGGGCCACACCGGTTTTGGCCCAACCTCCAGATTTTCACTCAGTGGTGTCGCTCCCTGAAGGCTCAGGGGTTCTCAGAGGGGGCGGGGAGGATTTTCAGTTCCTCCAGCTTCAGGGGAGGGGTCTGCGACATTTATCCTCTGTTTTCCAGTAAAAGAAATTCTTACTGGCGTTAAGCTTGCAGCTCGTCCTCTCCGTGGTCCCGGTTCGGCTCAGTTTTTTCACTCCCCTTCGTCCACCTCCATGGGACAGCCGTCACCTTAGTCATCAATTCCCTGAGCTCCAGGGCCAAAGGCCTGTCCTTGGCCACCGCCTGGAATTGCTTCCCTTCTGAAATCAGAGTCCAGACCCTCCCTCCCCTCCTTTCCGCTTTGACACATGTCACTCTTCCTGAGATCCCACCCGCGCCATTTAACAGCTCTTTCCTTCTCTATGGATGTTGCATTCTACAATTCTTTTTCTTTTTTAAAAAAATTGTTTTAATGATTTCAGAGAGAGGAAGGGAGAGAGAAACATCAATGATGAGAGAGAATCATCGATCGGCTGCCTCCGGCACACCCCCTACTGGGAATCAGGCCCACACCCCGGGCATGTGCCCTGACAGGGAATCGAACTGTGACCGGGTTCATGGGTGGATGCTCAACCCCTGAGCCACACGGACCTGGGTAAGATTCTTTTTTGTTTTTTTAATATATTTTATTGATTTTTTACAGAGAGGAAGGGAAAGGGATAGGAAGCCAGAAACATTGATGAGAGAGAGACATCGATCAGCCGCCTCTTGCACACCCCCTACTGGGGATGTGCCCGCCACCAAGGTACATGCCCTTGACCGGAATCGAACCCGGGACCTTTCAGTCCGCAGGCCGACGCTCTATCCACTGAGCCACACCGGTCTCAGCCTGGGTAAGATTCTTGATTTTATCTTCACTCTGACCAAACCCTCCCTCCCCTGACACAGGGAGGACCCTCCCCACGGGAACAAACACTGACCAACCTCCCTCACCGCAGGGCCAGGTGGGCGTGTTCTGTGTCCCCTGCACCATCACTTACCCACCTGCGTGTCCCCGCCAATGGCCTGAGGATGTATGTGACCGTGGCACGCCCAGAAGCCTTGCGAAACGCACCCAGCCGTCCACCAACGCCAGCCGGCCGTGGGCACCCTTACCCACTCCCCCGGGGGGCACCGTCCGTCGCTCCAACAGAGCGTTGTGTGTTCAGACCCGGCACGTCTGTTTATGGGTCACCCTCATGAGATCGCACCAGGACATACATGATGCCTGGATGATTGTGCCCGCTCCCCCCAGCCCAGGGGACGGAGTAAGTGGGTGAGTGGGGTGTGATGGCACGCACTCTGCAGGGGAAGGGTGTCCGTCCTGTGTCCCTTGGTGCCCAGCTGCCCCGGCCCAGGGAGACGCTGCATGGGACCAAGTGGGCGGGAAGGTCATTGTCTCCCTTGTTTGCACGCCTCTCTCTGACATGCATGTCTAGCTCACACGCATTTCCATGTCCAATATGAGAAGAGGTGTCGGCTGCAATTTAGGGGTGTTGTTGGCCATCAGAAATATCTGTACAAACTGCCACTGGCCCCGGGTAGCAGGGATGGCAGGTGCATCGCTGGGCTCAGAGCCTCAGTTTCCAAGACGCCTGCCCTCGGGGCTGAAGGCCTGACTGTCCCGGGTCCCAGAGGCCTCTGCCCCCCTCTCTGCAGGCCCCCCCCTGCACCCCATCTTTCCCTGTTGTGGTTCCACCCGCCCCCTGGCCCTCTGCGCTGCGGCATCGCCGGCTCATTTGCACGTGGAGGGGTCTCCAGGCCCGCCCCCCGCCAGCTTCCGGGGGCCCTCCCGGACCGGAAGTGGGACGGGCGGCCTGTTGCTTGGCAACCAGGCTGCGGGGACGCTGAGAGCGGAGACAGAGGCGCACGGCCCGCCCCGGGGCCCCGTCCGGCCTCCTGCAGCCATGAGCCGCGAGCAGGTGAGAGGCGGCCCTGCCCTCCGTCCGACCGACCGACCGGAGGGAGCGGGGCGGTCCTGCAGGCTCCCGGGTGCAGCCCCCCGCGCCCCGCCCCCCGCGCCCTCCGGAGCGCCCGCTGTCTCCCCGCGGCCGTTGGGCCCGGGCGGCGGCGGCCTCACAACTGTGGGTGCAGAGGGGCCGCGTGCTGGCCGGGGGGCCAGGGGAGCCCGCCGGCGGCCTGCAAACCAGGGCTTCATTTTACTTTATTTTATTTTGTTTATTTTATTATTTATTTATTTTATTTTATTTTATTTATGTGAGTGATTGCTATTTTATTTTATTATTTTATTTTATTTTTT
>JAAGEH010000413.1:2744896-2791768 GCA_011751065.1 Lasiurus cinereus | reverse complement strand
CAGAAGCTGGTGTTTTAGGAATCGGGGTGTTTGTAATAAAGCGTTGACTTATTATCGTCAGAACTTGCCTCTGCGTCAAAGGCTGTGACCTTGCTTTACCCCAAGAGGAGGTACCCGTAAGTTGCAAACATTATTTCCAAATGAGTCAGTCTAGTATTTGTTCCGGGTTGATGACATTGGACACTAACATTGCTTTCATCGTGGATCTTGAAGTTTCCTGAAATGGTTTTGTATTCTGTTGTTTTTTATTTTATTTTAAATATATTTTATTGATTTTTCACAGAGAGGAAGGGAGAGAGAGAGTTAGAAACATCAACGAGAGAGACATCGATCAGCCGCTTCCTGCACATCCCCCACGGAGTTTGTGCCCGCAACCAAGGTACATGCCCTTGACCAGAATCGAACCTGGGACCCCTCAGTCCACAGGCCAACGCTCTACCCGCTGAGCCACACCGGTTTTGGCTGTATTCTGTTTTTATCATCATTTTATTTAATTTTTTCCCCTTTCAGAAGGTCCAGTGGACACGCACTAGAAAATTTGAGTTTATTAGCCTTTTGTTCCAAGTATAAAGTAAATGAATGGCAGCATCTTGAAAGAGTCAGTGGCTTTTGTTCTGAGGACAGAAAACAGGAGCAGTGAGCTTCCTGAGAGTGAAGGCAACGCTCATTCTACTTACAGCAGGCAGCCGGAGAACTTCCAGCAGGCAGTTCTTTCTGGAAAGGTCCCTCAGCAGCCGAAACCGGTGTGGCTCAGTGGATAGAGCGTCGGCCTGCGGACTGAAGGGTCCCAGGTTCGATTCTGGTCAAGGGCATGGACCTTTTTTTTTTTTTAAAAAAAAAGAAATTTTATTGATATTTCGCAGAGAGGAAGGGAGAGGGATAGAAAGTCAGAAACATCGATGAGAGAGAAACATCGATCTGCCGCCTCCTGCACGCCCCACACTGGAGATGTGCCCGCAAGCAAGGTCCATGCCCCCGACCGGAATCGAACCCGGGACCTTTCAGTCTGCAGGCCGACGCTCTATCCACTGAGCCACACTGGTCTCGGCAAGGGCATGTATCTTGGTGGCGGGGTCATCCCCTGTAGGAAGTGTGCAAGAGGCAGCTGATGGATGTCTCTCTCATCCATGTTTCTGGCTTTCTATCCCTCTCCCTTCCTCTCTGTAAAAAAAATCAATAAAATATATATATTTGAAAAAAGGGAGTTCCCTCAGCATCTTTGCCCTGACCCCTCGCACGTCTCAGCCTCCTTCCCCGACGACTAACCCGCGCGCTTTCTGCACGTGCAGCCGAGTTCATGGAGCACTTCGGGCGCAAGGGCACGATGCTGGACCAGATGGACGACAGCCGCCCGGGGCCGTCCACCTCCAAGGCCAAGAGCAAGTTCCCGCACAAGGAGCGGGAGGCCTTCCGCAGCACCCTGGTGAACGTCATCATGTAAGGGCGGCGGCGGCGGCTGGCCCGTGGGGTCCCCCCCAACCCCCACTCACCCCCCGCAGAGCCCCGGGGAGCGGCCCAGCTAAAGATACCGGGCCGGCCCAGACCGGGGTGGCTCGGCGGATAGAGCGTCGACCCGGGGTCCCAGGTTCGATTCCGGTCAAGGGCACGTACCTGGGTGGCGGGCACATCCCCAGTAGGGGGGTGGGGGCGTGCAGAAGGCAGCTGATGGATGTCTCTCTCTCATCAATGTTTCTGACTCTCTGTCCCTCTCCCTTCCTCTCTGTGGGAAATCAATAAAATATATTTTTTTAAAAAATAAAGACACCGGGCCGGCCGTGGGAGGCTCCGAGCCTGAGCACCCGGCCTGGACAGAGGTCACGGTCAGATCCCCCGGCAGGCAGGCAGGGCGCAGGCCCGGGGGAGGGGCTCGATCCCCAGCGCAGGGGCCCGCCCGCAGGAGGCAGGCCCTCCATGGTTCTCCCTCATCCTGGGGAGGTCTGTGGTCCCCCACCTCCTCGGCTCAGGTCCCGGGGAGACTCCTGGGCACCCGGGTGCCCTCGCGGGGGAAGGAAGGGAGGAGCAGGGCCGGGGTGGCTGGCCGGGCTCCCATGTGGCAGGGGGGAGACGCTCTATCCACTGAGCCAAACCGGTTTGGGCCGCCAATTTATTTCTTATTCACTCTATGTTACCGCTGCTGCTTTTCTTCTTTCGCTTTTGCCTGCATTCTGTGGAATTGAATTTTCTCCCTTTATTCTTGTTGTCTTAAAAGCTATCAAATACATTTTTGTTCTTTGTTTACCCTAACCATTATTTACTTATTTATTTAAAAAATATATTTGATTGATTTTTTTTTTACAGAGAGGATGGGAGAGGGATAGAGAGTTAGAAGCACCGATGAGAGAGAGACGTCGATGAGCCGCCTCCTGCACTGCGCTCAGTGAGTGCGAAGGGATATTTTGTGACACAGCGTCAGCGACCTGGAACCCTCCCAGATGAAGCTGGGGTGCAGAGCGGGACGCACTTAGGGATAGAGGGGCTGAAGCTGTCCCGGCACAGCGGGATTTCCCCAAAGATGGGAATGGTGCCTTTCCACCCCGTGGAGCCCCAGAGAAATCACAGAAGAAACCGGGATGGCTCAGTGGATAGAGCGTCGGCCTGCGGACTGAAAGGTCCCAGGTTCGATTCCGGTCAAGGGCACGTACCTTGGATGCGGGCTCGATCCCCACGGGGGGGCATGCAGGAGGCAGCTGATGGATGATTCTCTCTCATCACGGATGTTTCTGTCTTTCTCTCCCTCTCCCTTCCTCTCTGAAGTCAATAAAAACACATTTTTACCAAAGGAAACGTAATTTAGGGATAATGCACGCGTAGCCCCTCAACGTTTCAGAGAAGAGAGAGCTTGACTTTCTGAGCACCGAGGAAGAACGAGTTAAGCCCACCCAGTGGCCTGTGGCCTCTGGACGAGGTCTCACGCGTCATTTCCCGTCCACCCGTCTCTCTCCGAAGAGGGGTGAAAGTATCCCGGGAGGGACATGGCACCCAACAGAGACATGCACTACTTAACACAATGCGAGACCCTTCGTTTTTCCTTACAGTGGAACAGAAGACAGTCCTGATCCTTTTCTGCCTGTCGGTCTCCAAGTAGCTGCTTCCCACAGGCATGTAAGGAGCGTGTTTATCCTCGTTTCAGGCAACAGGATGCTGTCTCCGACGTGTCTATTCCCGAGGAAAGCGGTTTTCCCAAGATGGCCACCACCGCCATCGAGAAAGACATCCTGGTAAGGGCATCTCTTCTGCCTGCGGGACCAGGGGGGACGGGAGCACGCGCAGATGCGTGGCCGAGTCCGGAGGTCCGTCTGTGCTCCTCCCCGCGAAGCCCCGTGGAAGGAGGCGTGAACAGGGAGCCCCATCAGCCGGCGCCCGCGGGTGCACGGAGGAAATGCCCCTGGTCCCCCGAGCCAGCAACCGAAGGCTCCCCAGTTACCTGCTCCCGTTGGTGGCAGCTGGCCTCCGTCTCGTGTGGCTTCGCAGGTCTTTATTCTCCCGTGAGAAATCCTCTTAATCACCTAGTTCACCGTGTCCAGAGGCTGCTGACTTGCTTTAGAAATGGCGTAACTCTTGGAGGATGTCCAAGACAGAGTTTTAAAAGATGGAACTCTCAGAGACGTCAGTTAACCCTGCAGATGTGGAAATACTTTCGTGACATTCTTTAAAAACGAATGAAAGTACAGTGGTACCTCGGGATACGAGTTTAATGCGTTCCGTCACCTTGAGGCGTGGGAAACTATGAGACGCTCGAGTCGCGGTAAACGGGTGGGTCGTGTGCAGCCGGCCGATCCGCGCGATGACTCCTCTCTCAACTGTTGCTCGTATTTCAAAGCAAAAATCGCTCGCTCGACGGCTCGTATCTCAAAAATCTCGTATGTGAGGGCACTCGTATCTCGAGATACCACTGTATATGGAAGCTAAGTGTCCATCACTAGAGAAATACTCTCATGCCTTAAGATGAAGATTTTTATGCACATCTGCAATCGCAGCTGTAACATGATAGCGTGGAAGGTGAAGAGGTCAACGGGAAGTTTTCTAACCCCTGTCGTATTAACATTTCTGAGACGCATGTTTAGGGATAGCTATGCCACTTGCATAGCTTTTAAGATCTGCTTCTGACCATAGTTCATAAAAGAACAAAACCCACCACATTTTCACCTATTTATACAACACTGAACTCGACTTCTGCACGGACTTGGTTCCGTGTGGCATGTATTTAGTGAGATCACTTGACGGTTGAGAGCAGAATTCTGAACTCAGATAAGAGCTTTAAAGTTCATGCAACATCATGCATATACAGTGGTACCTCGAGATACGAGTGCCCTAACATAACGAGATTTTTGAGATACGAGCCGTCGAGCGAGCTATTTTTGCTTTGAAATACGAGCAACATTTGAGATCGGAGTCATCGCGCGGATCGGCCGGCTGCACACGACCCACCAGTTTACCGCGACTCGAGCGTCTCATAGTTTCCCACGCCTCAAGGTAACAGAACAAATTAAACTCATATCTCGAGGTACCACTGTATTTTAAACTTAGTTAATCTCAAACCATGCCTACCTGACTTGGGCAAAAATACTCTTTTATGACTTGTAAATAGTTTGTTTTCCTCAGTCCTTAATGTTACTCAGTAGTTTTATGTCTGAAAACACCCTTCTTTGATTGTATCACTCAACCCACCTCCATTGCTTCTGCTCCTTTCTGTAGAGATATTACTATTATATTCACCATGGGATTGATACGGACCACATAGCCCCGATGGAAGATTCCTGGCTGGAGAACGTATTGAACCTGGTCCCCCAACATCTGAAAGTCCTCACTGACAGCATCCTCATGCTCTCTGATGAAATGAGAGAAGATTACCTTCTGAGTGTGAAAAAGTCCATAGGTGAGCCAGCATTCCCTTTTGCTTTCTAATTTGCATGCATGTCTCATTAAAAGTAATTTTTTAACTTAAAAATTAATACTTATACTTGTAACTTTCATACATTTATTATGCTATTTCTTACATTACTATTACATTGCTTAAGATCGTAGGTTTTATTAGTAAAGTATGGCAAACATTTAAAAAAAAGTGATCTTTCTATCTGTATGAACATATCCCCTCAACAAAGAACAGAACTGAAGAAGATTATAAAATGATGATTATTTCATTAACATGGATATTACTGATGTCTTAAAGGAGAATGTGATTAATTACAAAATCGTCGCTATGGGATAAGGGTTGGCAATCTACAGAACTTCCTATCTCAACTGTTGCAGGCTAGACCACTGTCTGTCTTTGTTTTTTATATTTTATTAATTTTTTATAGAGAAGAAAGAAGAGAGTTAGAAACAATGATGAGAGAGAAACATTGATCAGCTGTCTCTCGCACACCCCCCATTGGGGATGTGCCTGCAACCAAGGTACATGCCCTTGACGGGAATCAAACCTAGGAAGACCCTTTAGTCTGTAGGATGATGCTCTATCTACTGAGCCAAACTGGTTTCGGCCACTGTCTGTTTGTGTAAATAAAGTGTTATTGGAACACAGCTACAGACAACCATGTGCCTATCTCCTATGACTGTTTTGGACCTAGAAGAGCAGAGCTGAGTTGTTGTGATAGAGACCTTATAGCTCACAAAGTTGAAAATACTTACAATCTGGTCCCACGCATCCAAAGTTGGTTGATTTGCCACATGGACCGATACATTCTAAGACTGACGAATCACCAGAATCATTTAAAAAGTGCTGTCTATTGAACCCATTTGAATTAACATGCCTGGAGACTCGACCTTTGAAACTATTCTTTTTATTTTTTAATTTTTTATATATTTTATTGATTTTTTTACAGAGAGGAAGGGAGAGGGACAGAGAGCCAGAAACATCGATGAGAGAGAGACATCGATCAGCCGCCTCCTACACGCCTCCTATTGGGGATGTGGCTGCCACCGAGGTCCATGCCCTTGACCGGAATTGAACCTGGCACCCTTCAGTCCGCAGGCCGCCGCTCTATCCACTGAGCCACACCGGTTTCGGCCCACCTGCACTTTTTAAAAGGGCTCTCTGGCTGGTGGTGGCAGAATTGTGTAGAACCGATGATCTGCTCAAGGTGGGAGGAAGCGCGATGCTGTGGCGGGGTGTGGGGGGCCCTTCCGGGAGGGTGTCCGGTAACGTAAACAGAAAGAGCCGCATTCTTGCCCCCCAGTGTCCCGACCCCCGGGTTAAGTCAACGAGGACCCTAGAGGGGGAGTGGGGATGAAAGGGACAAGAGACACAAGGAATGGAGACAATCAAAGTTCTGATCAAGTCTCATTTATTTGTGAGGAATTCGGGTATTTATAGGGAGAAGGAGGAATGAGGAAGTTAGCGAAAATTCCTAGCCCTAAGGCGAAATGCCTGGCTTTCGGGAGATAGGGAAAGAGCTAGGGTTTGGGGTAATAGAAACCTAGCCCAAGGTTAGTGCTAATGTGGCTGGCGCTTCCTACAAAATGGCTGTCAAGCACAACAAGTTTCCCACACCACAGATGTTCCTGCTCGTGGTGTCATCAGGGAGATGGACAAGTCCCTAAATGACAAAGCAGCGTAGTGAGCGTAGTGAGCGCAGTGAGGAGGGGAGCAGAGGCCGCACAGTGAGGAGGGGAGCAGAGGCCGCGGGGAAGGGAGAGGGGCGGTGCCTGCCTTGTGGGGAAGGACCCTGGGGGCACCTGGACTGAGCCTGGGAGAGAGGGGAACGGGCACCCCGGAACCCGCCGGGCCGAGGAGCGCCCCTCCCTGGCTGGGGAGCGTTGCCGATGGCCGCAGCAGAGGAGGGGGCGTGCTGGGGAGGAGACAGGGTTTGACGGGCTCCGTCTGCCTGTTGAAGCGCTGGGAGGTCTGGCGGACGGGTTTTCCGCAGAGGGTAATCCACGTCTGCGTGGCAGAAAGAGTCTCCTGCAACACCGGCTGGAGCACGAGGACTGACGTGAAAGGCCACAGAAGAGCCGAGACCGGTGTGGCTCAGTGGGTAGAGCGTCGGCCTGCGGGCCGAAGGGTCCCGGGTTCGATTCCGGGCAAGGTCATGGACCTTGGTTGCAGGCACAATAGGGGGCAGGCAGGAGGCAGTTGATGGATGTTTCTCTCTGTCATTGATGTTTCTGACTCTCTATCCCTCTCCCTTCCTCTCTGTAAAATATCAATAAAATATACAGTGGTACCTCGAGATACGAGTGCCCTCACACACGAGATTTTTGAGATACGAGCCGTGGAGCGAGCGATTTTTGCTTTGAAATACGAGCAACAGTCTCAAGAGGAGTCATCGCGCGGATCGGCCGGCTGCACATGACCCACCAGTTTACCGCGACTCGAGCGTCTCATAGTTTCCCACGCCTCAAGGTGACGGAACGAATTAAACTCGTATCTCGAGCTACCACTGTGTATTATAAAGACCACAGAAGAGAGAGGCAAAAGCAGTTCCCTTTGCTGATTTCTCACAAGGTGGTTCTATGCTCCTAAGCCAGGAAAGGGAACAGCAGGCAGTACGTGTATTTTTTTTTTTTTTTTTTTTACTGTGAAGGAACTCTACTGCTACTGGTCTGTGTTGTTGGCCTTCGATTCAACAAGAACTGCCTTTTGGGGAACAGCTATCAGGGAAGCTGTAACGTAAAAGTCATTACTATTTGCAAATGAAAGAACAGGGACATCGTTAAACATGCTCCAAGACATCGTGGATTTTTTTCTCATGATTTTTATTTTCTTGTAATCATAAATGCACACCTGGCTTATTTTTAAAAACCGAATGTACTTTTAACAGTTTTAATGAAATTAATTTTGCAATCGCTCGGAAACATACTGTAATTATGATATAAGGTTATTGATCGGAACTTTTCCATTTTTCTCCCAGTTGATTTTGTTTTAAAAGATCCCAGAGAGAAAGATGATAAAAAGACAGACGAACTTCCACCCCATCGTGCTGAGTAAGCAATCAGGTTTATCTGCAAGTATTGATTATGTGACCAATCCTGTGTATGTGTAACTCTTTATGCACCGGTACTATTTTCTCACGTATATGTTGATAATTGAGGCATTTCGTATAGACAAGCGGCCACTGTCTTTGCTTATTTATGGGTTTAAGCCCTAACACATTACTTTACAAACTGATGGATAGGTGGTTTGACAGATAGACATGTGGTCAGGCGGACGACTAGGTGGTTAAAACCTAAGTACCCTGTGGAGGAACCTGAATCAAACCTTCCTTCACACACAGCTCCCAGCACAGATTGCGGATAAAATCCTATATCATAAAAGCCTAACTAGCAAGTGTCCCGTCGTCCAGTTGTCTGTTCAACCAATCAAAGCGTCATATGCTAATGATATGCTAAGGCCGCTCAACCACTCGCTATGACGTGCACTGACCACCTGGGGGCTGACACTCTGACCAGTGGGTTAGCTTGCTGCTGGGGTGCGACTGATGGAGAGTAAGTGAGACAGTGCGGACGTACCCTGGAGCCCTCCAGCAGTCCCTCCCCAGCTGGCCAACCGCCTACATCCCGCCCCAGCCCTGATGGTGTCCCAGTGGGGTCCCGTGGCCTGGCCTGCGCCCTCTCTCAACCCAGGACCCCCTCGGGGGCTGTCGTTTCCAGCTGACGGCAGAACGACCAGTCGCTATGACGCACACTGACCACCAGGGGGCAGACGCTCAACGCAGGAGCTGCTCCCTGTGGTCAGTGCGCTCCCACAGGGGGAGGGCCACTCAGCCAGAAGCCGGGCTCACAGCTGGCGAGCGCAGCAGCAATGGTGGGAGCCTCTCCCGCCTCCACAGCAGCACTAGGATGTCCGACTGATGGCTCAGGCCCGCTCCCTGAGGGCTCCCCGACTGTGAGAGAGCACAGGCTGGTCTGAGGGACCGTCACCCCCACTCCCTCCCCCCCCCCCAGTGCATGAATTTCATGCACCGGGCCTCTAGTAGGGATATAAAAGTTTGATGGCAATTTGAATGCCCCAGAGCACATTGGGAAGGTGGCAGGAAATATGCATACGAGGAATATATTTTAATGTATTACATTCTCAACCTGTGGGGTCGTAACCCCTTTGGGGGTCGAACGACCCTTTCACGGGGGTTGCCTAAGACCATCGGAAAATGCAGATATTTACATCACGATGCATAACAGTAGCAAAATTTCATGGTTGGGGGTCACCACCACATGAGGAACTGTATGCAAGGGTCGCGGCCTTAGGAAGGTTGAGAACCACTGTATTACATGGGTTAAAATATGGAACACATAATGGGAAAATTCACTTGTTACATATTTTCCCTAAAATAATTACCATGTAGGAATAAGTTCCTTAGTTTGCAGACTGGAATTTATGCTGATATAATTAGGTTACCAATCCAGTTTTACCTTTTTTTTCTTTTATACCCATGTAAAGTTTCCCAAATTGTTTCCTCTGAGGACAAAAATAAAAAGTTTTGCCGCCATTTCCAGCGTATCTGGCGTGGAGAACAGCTTTTCTCCTGGAGAGAGACAAGGTCACCCTTGTAAGGGTGGTGTGGCCACAACTAAAAACCCGGCTTACATTTACTGCGTGGCAAATAAGACTGGGTGTTTAAAATCAGTGCGGGTAAAACATTATAAGCGTAACATGGAAATGTTTAAATATGCTCTGAAAGATGAAGGTGCACGTCTTTCATATGGAAAAGATGGTTATTGAGGTCATAGACTTGCAGAGGAAGGGGCTTTCAGTGAGAATATTAGTGTCCGTTTTTGTAAATGCCCTTTCCCATGTTAACAGAGGAGATTTTCAAGGGCATTTCCGTAGGAGGAGGGACTATATCCTTGCAATGTTTTAAAAATAAAGGAAAAGTTAAAAATAAGTCCTGTTTAAGAAAATCTTTTAAGGTGTGTGTGTGTGTGTGTGTGTGTGTGTATGTGTGTATGTGTGTGTGTGTATGTGTATATATATACACATATACATATATATACATACATATATATATATATATATATATAGCATAGCATAACATGTTTCTCTTTGATCATTATAATTTATTTTGGGGCTCAATAGGACAAACTGTTTAGAGAAAAAAAAAAACACCTTACATGATAAAAATTCAAATCTAATTTCATGTGCATTATGGTCCTGAGATTGTAAGAAATTATAAAGAGCATGACCTGGACTGTTAGGGCCATGAGGGATGCATCGTATTTTTACTTAAAGTCAAACCATCACCCCTCAGAAAGTGCCTTAGCTGTGCACATACTTTCCTTCGGCCAGTAGCGAAGGTCCCGTCACGTTCCCTCTGTTGTCAGAATGGAGGTCCTCCCGAAACCCTGGCGGAAATCGTTCTTGGCGGCGAGCGGCTACATCAGGGACCACCTGAACTCCATGAACCCCACGATGCTGGCGGTGCTGGACCTGTGGCACAGCAGCTTCAAGTGAGTGCGCGGCCGGGCTGGGTGTGGCGTGTCCCAGAGACGGGCACGGTCCTCTGGCATCCTCACTGTGTCTTCTCCACTCTGAGGGCAAAGGCTGAAAATCTCACAGAGGCCACGGGAGTGCTGAAGCATGGTTGTAAACGGGCAACAGGGAAATGTATGGAATAAAAGGCAAACACTGGCCGAAACCGGTGCGGCTCAGCGGATGGAGCGTCGGCCTGCGGACTGAAAGGTCCCAGGTTCGATTCCGGTCAAGGGCATGGACCTTGGTGGCGGGCACATTCCTGGTGGGGGCGTGCAGGAGGCAGCTGATTGATGTTTCTCTCTCATTGATGTTTCTAGCTCTCTATTTCTCTCTCTTCATCTCTGTAAAAAATCAAAAAATATATTTAAAAAACAAAACAAAAAAAGCAAACACTGCCTCTCTCTCTAATCCATTTGCCCCTCTCCATCCCATACCCTGACATCACACAATCTTTTTTTTTTTAAATATGTTTTGTTGATAGTATTACAGATATCTCCCATTTTTACCCCCTTCTCCCCTCTCACACAATCTTGAAGGGACTGAATTATGCCCTGTTTTTTTTTTTTTTAGAAAAATATATTTTTATTGAATTCAGAGAAGAAGGGAGAGGGATAGAGAGAGAGAGAAATGTCAATGCTGAGAGAGGATCAGTGACGGGCTGCTTCCAGCACAGCCCACATTGGGGATCGAGCCCCAAACCCGGGCATGCTCCCTGATGGGAATTGCACTCTGACCTCCAGGTTCCTAGGCCAATGCTCCACTGCTGAGCCACTCCGCTGGGCCTACCATTCCCTGTTTTACATCCACAGAACATGGGCCGCTACCTGGGCCTCGTTGCCCAGGCGAGGGGCATGAGTGACAGTCCCAGGTGACCTGGCCGGGCATCACCTCCCGGCACTGTCCTGGTGGGGGCGGGGCCCTCGGGGGGAGCGCTGGTGGGCACCGCGGAGCCGGAGAGCTTGGCCCGGGCTGAGGGCGGTTCGCCTCGAGTTTTAGAAGCTCCAGCGTCCTCATCTCCCCTTCCTCCACCTGCCACTTCCAGGGCACCGGGACGATGTCTTTGCAAATATGCAAAAGTCATGCATATATGTTATTTTTCTTTCTTTTTAAAAAAAAATATATTTTATTGATTTTTCACAGAGAGGAAGGGAGAGGGATAGAAAGTCAGAAACATCGATGAGAGAGAGACATCGATCAGCCGCCTCCTGCACGCCCCCCCACTGGGGGTGTGCCCGCAACCAAGGTACGTGCCCTTGACCGGAATCGAACCTGGGACCCTTCAGTCCGCAGGCTGATGCTCTATCCACTGAGCCACACCGGTTTCGGCTGTTATTTTTCTTCAAGAAGGCCTCCCAACAGCCCCCTCACAGCACGGACGGGCCCTGTTCTATGGCAGAGCGGATGGCCTCCTGGCCTGGGCGAGTGTGTGTGTGTCAGGGGGATGGGGAAATGGGGTCTGGGAGCCTTTTCTCCCGCCATCCCGTGCTCTCTCCCGCCTCCCACAGGTGGGGCTGGGTGGGCCACGGCTCAGCTTGTTTTTATTAAAATATATTTTATTGATTTTTTACAGAGAGGAAGGGAGAGGGATAGAGAGCTAGAAACATCGATGAGAGAGAGACATCAACCGGCTGCCTCCTGCACGCCCCCCACTGGGGATGTGCCTGCAACCAAGGTACCTGCCCTTGACCGGAATCGAACCTAGGACCCTTCAGCCCACAGGCCGACGCTCTATCTGCTGAGCCACACCGGGTTCGGCTCAGCTTGCTCACAAAGGGCTCGGCTCGGTCTGTCAGCCGGGCCATCAGGCTGAGGTTTCTGAGCGTCCCGTGTAAGCCCTCACGCCACCCCGCCCCGGGGTCCCCCTGACCCAGCACTGCTCACCCCCCTCTGTGCCTCGAGGGTCAGCCGCATGTGAAAGGCCACAGCCAGCGTGCCTTTGGGGTTCAGGGGCTGGGAGAAAGAGCTGACGTGCAAACTGACACACCAGACAAGACATATAAATTTGGAAATTATGGGGAGAGCCAGGGAAAGCTCAGCTGTCGTAGCTCAGTTCCAGGAGTCTCCGTTCCAGCGGCTTTTGTTCACTGGAAGACACCATTGCCCTTTAGGAATGCGGACAGACTATCGGCGGTGATGGTTAGTGAACAGGAAGGTTATCAGGTGGGGGAGTTTGCTTTGGGCCATTGAGGCAGCAGTGGATCATACATGGAAACATCCACCCGGGAATATTCAGAGAGCCCAATTCAGCCCTCTAACCGGCCTTCTCGCATTTATACTAATCACTGTTGCTTCTCGCATTTATATGAATCACTGTTGATCTTGGTTCTCAGCAGCCATGCCCTGTACTGAATGCTTTATGACCGCAGAGATTAATTTAGCTGGTGAAAGGAGGAGAAATAAACCGATTTGAAATGTGTTGTGTTCACTAGCCAGGATTTTATGTTAACCTTGAAGTAAACATTAAGTGTGATGCTTTTAAGAGTGGTCACTATCTTTCCAATAATATAGAAATCACTTACATGGAAACAGGGAAGAAGTCTCTAGTTAAATTGTCGTAACACAGTTATATTAATAGGTCATCGATGAGGAACCCACAGATAGTAAGTCCATAAGTTTAGTACCCATGTCGTCTTCTACTTAATTCGCTGTTTCGGGTCTTATAGTTAGGTCTTTCATTCATTTCAAGTTGATTTTTGTGTGTGGGGACAAGTGGACCCGTAAGAGACCCCGGATTATTAGCCAAAGCCATGCTGAGAAACAAGAACAAAGCTGGAGGTGTCACACTCCCTCACTTCAGATTCACCCACAAAGCGACAGTAATCCAAACAGCACGGGCCTGGGAGAAAAACACACACACACAGCCCAGCGAGACAGGATTGACAGTCCAGCAGTAAACCTACCTGTACCCGGGCAAATAAACGCATTTTTCTAAAGGAGCTGAGAACATCTAACGGGTGGGGAGAGCCGCTTCAATAAATGGTGCTGGGAAAGCTGGAAAGTCACATGCAAACGATGTTAATTACGTTTCAAATGATAATGCCGCATGTACCTGAATTTTTAAATTTTATGAAACACAAGTTTTAGTGAGCAAACTTAGAAATCTCGTATGTTTTTTAGAAGGGATAAAAATAGCAAAATACTAAATATAAAACCAGCGTCCATTTGTGTCTCACAGGAAATTACGTTTAATTGACACAGAAGAGTTTCACAGTCGCCAGGAGGCGCTGGAGCTGTCAAATTTTCAGACCATCATCATGCGGCACCTGGAAACGGCCAAGGAGACGCTACTTAAAACGTAAGGTTTGGGCAGAGGATGATGAACTTAAACACGGGATTGGTGGGGTTCTGCGTTTTAACTGCTTTTTAGAAAATTGAATTTTAGCAACTTTGTGTGTTTTTTAAAATACTTTTTATTGATTTTTTTACAGAGAGGGAGGGAGAGAGATAGAAAGTCAGAAACATCGATGAGAGAGAGACATCAATTAGCCGCCTCCTGCACACCCCACAGTGGAGATGTGCCTGCAAGCAAGGTACATGCCCCCAACCGGAATCGAACCTGGGACCTTTCAGTCCGCAAGCCGACACTCTATCCACTCAGCCAAATGGGTCTCAGCAATTTTAGCAACTTTGTGATCATTTCTGCGTGAGAGTTAAATACGATATGGTTAACTGCTTTGGTCCGTGATGTCTACCCAAATGCTCTCCACAGCACAGATTGCACAGAAACCAAAATGGTTATGATTGATGGCTACTTTTTTCTGAATGTCTGGTTTCCACCTCAGCTCTGATTTAGTTCGCTTAGCATAACACCCTCAAGATTCATCCTTAGTGTCCCACGGGGGAATGATGGTCAGCTATTCACTTGCCAGAGATATATATATTTTTTAAAATATATTTTATTGATTTTTTACAGAGAAGAAGGGAGAGGGATAGAGAGTTAGAAACATCAATGAGAGAGAAACATTGATCAGCTGCCTCCTGCACAGCCCCCTCCTGGGAATGTGCCCGCAACCAAGGTACGTGCCCTTGACCGGAATTGAACCTGGGACCTTTCAGTTCCCAGGCCGACGCTCTATTCACTGAGCCACACTGGTCTCGGCTCACTTGCCAGATATTTATTTGACATCCAACTATTGATTGACACGTGCAGGTTGCTGTGCTTTCTTCATTTTGCCTTGGGGTGAGAGCTGCAGAAGAGTTTAAAGAATGATGAGGTGGCTGAGACCAGTTTGGCTCAGTGAATAGAGCGTCGGCCTGCAGACTGAAAGGTCCCAGGTTCGATTCCGGCCAAGGGCATGTACCTTGCTTGGGGGCACATCTCCACTGTGGGGCGTGTGGGAGGCAGCTGATCGATGTCTCTCTCTCATCGATGTTTCTGACTTTCTATCTCTCTCCCTTCTTCTCTGTAAAAAATCAATAAAATATATTTTTTTTAAAAAAGAATGATGAGGAGGGGAAATGTATTTTTTGGAGAAGTTCACAATCTCGTGGAGGTTAGATTTGTCAAGTGACCATCGCACCAGGGACAGCGTAAGAGGCCAGCTGGGTTGAACCCTACAAACCCTCCCGTGGCTCAGTCAGTCGTTCACATGCTGGCGGCTGTAAGCACATCCATTCCCGGAAGAGCGTTCGGGAGCCCGCCCAGCAGGCGCCCCCTCCAGGAGCTGCCACTGTTTGCGCCCCGGGGAAGAGGGGCAGCTCGCAGAGGGCAGGGGCGCTGAAGGGCCTGCCGTCCCCTCCAGGTGGTTCCCGGAGGTGCAGAACATTTACTACCAGGGCAACAAGAAGAAGCAGCTGCCCACGGGCGAGAGCAGCGCCAAGCTCGAGTCCTTCTTCAACTGCGCGGCCACGCTGATGACCCTGCAGCTGCAGGACCTCACGCTGGCCTCCATGCAGGACTTCACGGACCTGATCGCGCAGCCCCCGGTGAGACGGGCTCGGCCGCCCCGGCCCTCGCCCTCCTCCTCCATCCGACCTGCCCGCTCTCCTTCTCCGCGGGGAGGGGCGCGGCCAGGCCTTCGCCGGGACGGCAGACGCGATCCGCCGTGTTAGAGGAGATAGCGGGGTTTACGGCTGTTCTTTTGGAAGATGGTACGATAATCCCATCTAATAGAAGAGTAATACAGTGGTACCTCGAGATACGAGTGCCCTAACATAGGAGATTTTTGAGATACGAGCCGTCGGGCGAGCGATTTTTGCTTTGAAATACGAGCAACAGTTGAGATAGGAGTCATCGCGCGGATCGGCCGGTTGCACACGACCCACCAGTTTACTGCAACTCGAGCGTCTCCTAGTTTCCCACGCCTCAAGGTTACGGGACGAATTAAACTCGTATCTCGAGGTACCACTGTATGCAAATTGACCATCACTCCAAGACACAAGATGGCTGCCCCCATGTGGACACAAGACAGTCGCCACAAGATGGCCTGCAGGGGAGAGCAGTGGTGGGCAGTTAGGGGTGACCAGGCCAGCAGAGGAGGGCAGTTGGGGTGACCAGGCCTGCAGGGGTGGGCAGTTGATGGGGGGACCAGGCCTGCAGGGGAGGGCAGTTTGGGGAGACCAGGCTGGCAAGGGAGGGCAGTTAGGGGAGACCAGTTAAGGGAGGGCAGTTAGGGGAGGGCAGATAGGGGCGACCAGACTGGCAAGGGAGGGCAGTTAGGGATGACCAGTGAAGGGAAGGCAGTTAGGAGTAATCGGGCTGGTGGGAAGCAGTTAGGCATCCATCAGGCTGGCAGGGGAGTGGTTAGGGGGTGACCTTGGTGGGATCAGGACTAAATAGGCCTTCGGACATCCCTCAAGGGGTTCCAGCTTGGAGAGGGTGCAGGCTGGGCTGAGGGACACCCCTTTCTCCCCCCTGCACAAATTTTGTGCACCAGACCTCTAGTTAATCAATAATAACACCAGAAGAGACGGTGTTTCTCACACTCACAACTGTAAACTTACTTTTGCCTCATGTCGTATGTCCTCAGACCTGTTATGCTTCTCTGTTTAAAAACAAAACAACACAAAGTTAATGCCAGCCTGTGTGTCTAGGATATGTGGGTGGTATCCATCAGCACGTTGGCGAGGACCCGCAGAAAGACTGTGAGAATCCCCACAATGAAGAAATTTGGGTCACGATGGCTGGGGAACATTTCCACGAGAAACTCTTCTCTTTCTAGAAAGTGGTTCTGTTGCAATAGAGACGGACCGTGCTATCACAGGACCCAGGACTTTTTTTGTGTGTGTCTGGGAATTGGAACGTTCTCCTGTTGGGCTCTGTTTTTCGCCCGATTCTGGAGCCCCACTGCCATGCGCATCCTCCTTTCCCCGGAACCGACAGGCCCCAGGGGCTGCTAGACGCCAGCAGGTCCCGCTGGGAGTCACTTGCCCTTTTCAGCAGCTCTTCAGCGTGGCCGCTCGGGGCGTAAGAGGGGGGTGGGTTCCCCGGGTTCCAGTGGGGCCAGACACTTCTCAGTCTGTCGCAGTTCACCATCGGTGCCGGGTGGGGCAAAGGTGGGTTTACAGTCCTTCGTAGGGCAAATAAGACACCCATGAATAAAGAATAACCCAAGAAAATATATATATTTTCTATTATAATATATATATATTATTTTCTATTATATATATATTTTTTCTATTATATTTTCTATATATATATTATTTATTTATTTATTTATATATATATATATATTTTTTGGCAGGATTCTGTGAGAGCTTTTGAACATCCGGGTTTCATCATGAGGCTGCTGCTGGATAATGACACCATCAAGTTCGAACCTCAGTTCGAAGACTATATAGACATCTTCTTAAACATTTACGACGTCATGATCAAGGCCGTCAGTTTTGTGCCGAGGGTTGAGACAAAGTTGTACTCCAAGTGGGTAAGTAACAAGTACATTCGGATCGCTTTTTGTCGGCGTGACACTCACTTCACAGGGTGTCGGCGGGGACCCCCTGCTTTGGGGGAATTTAAACGGCCGGGTCACATAAACCGATAAGGAAGTTTTGCTCCAAAGGAATACCGTTTTCCCATGAACTTTTCCAACAGCACCCCCTCATTTCTCCGTCCAGTCTTCCACTGGAACGTGCTGGTCTGAGAGAGAGAGAGACAGTCCCAGGCTAACGTACTTTCTGGAACGATCAAACAGAAATGGAAAGGGAAAGCAGGAAGAAATAGGAAGTCCCTCGACCCAGAGTTCATGCCCAGGGGGAAACAGCCATCTTACCAGTTACTCACACAGGAAGGAGATGGGAGGATGCACGGAGGAGGGTGGTGTACCAAAGTCTGTGTTGTTGGAGGTGGCTTTACTGGAATACCACCTAAATACCAGCTTTAGAGAGGCCGCTGAGTAAGAGAATGAGCTCTTAATGGTCTTTGGCAGCACTGGCTGAGGTGGAATTCAGATACAGTGGTACCTTGAGATACGAGTGCCCTAACATACGAGATTTTTGAGATACGAGCCGTCGAGCGAGCGATTTTTGCTTTGAAATACGAGCAACATTTGAGATAGGAGTCATCGCGAGGATCGGCCGACTGCACATGACCCACCAGTTTACCGCGACGCGAGCGTCTCATAGTTTCCCACGCCTCAAGGTTACAGAACAAATTAAACTCGTATCTCGAGGTACCACTGTAGATGTTTCTGACACAGATTTTGGTAGAAAGTAAAGGGGAAATTAATTTTTTTAATTAAACCTTTTTCCCCCACAGAAGGCAAACCTATGAGGGAATTAAAGTGTTGTGAGTCCGCGTACATCACCATCTCTCGATATAATTTGAGATGCTTTTGAACACTGAACTATCTCATCGAATACATCATTTCTCTTCGCTCTTGATAGGAACTGATTAGAAGTCACATGAAAACTATACTTTCTAATATAGTTTCAAAGTACTGGTTTCCAGTTCTCTTTAGAAAAATAAATCTACAGCCTTTAAAAAGGACACAGGCTGTTAATACATTTGAGAAACATTCCATAATGAACATTAATGAGAATGACATTAGACCCAGTGATTTTACATGGCATACAGTGCATGTAATAAGAGATGGCTTTAGTCTAACGTTCTTTTTGAGAGAAGGGGTGAGGGGGTGGTAGTGGGATTCACTCAAGTTCTCATGAAGCATCTGTAGTTCTAAGCAAAATAATTTCCTGAGATGCCCACTAGGGGGCACAGTGGTCAAATGCACCCTGGATACCTGGCTAAATGAGTTCTCTTAAAGAATCCTTAGAGAGCTTTCGCCCAGAAACCTGGTTTGCTCCCATAGACTCACTGTATCTTGATTTTCTTAATAAATCCTGTGCAAAAAAAAAAAAAAAAATGCCCTAAGCTCCATCAAAAAAAAAAAAAATCCTTAGATATTGTCAATTTGCAGAACACCTACTAACTTGGTTCAAGATGGTAAACCACGTAGGCACATTTATTCGTCCTCTTCTTTGAAAAAGAGGGGAAACGCTGTTGAGATTGGTTTGCTTATTGGAAATCATGCCTGATCCATTCTTGCCCACCATTATGCTAATGAAGATAGCAGAATGCAAATTTTGCAGCGCGGGATTTTCTTCTGCTCTGGCTGCTGTTCATTCATCAGAGGTCCAGAATGAGTAAACAGTCGTGGCTTTCTCGAGACACATTACTTCTCAAAGTGAAAATGTACTGTGATAAAAAACAAAACAAATCAAAAACATGATGATGTGACATTAAAATGCCTTATTTTTAAAAATAGTGTACAATGCAAACATTGCCTCATAAAACTAGCATAGACAACTGGACAAATGAAATGTGGAGTTTGCTGTTTTTATATTCTCTTACCTGGTGTACATTTTTAAGTGACTGTTCTTTCATCCATAGAGAAAAGCAAATCATAAACTAGGTAAGTAGGTAGCCTTATGAAAAAATAACAAGTTATATGAAACTCATATATTTATAATATAACAAAAAAAACAAAACCAACAAAATAATAAAATAGAAAGACTGTGTATCTTACTTTAGAGAATAGAAACTCAAAAAGACCTGGTGAATAGAAAATAATGTCAATATGGTAAGATTGGCCTTTTGACAAAGCTAAATGACACCGTGACCTTTATATAACGATACCTTATACTTTATAGAAGGCATTTTAAATTACCGCCATTGCTTTCCCCCCCCCTCTGTTTAGGAGAGTGACTCAAAGCCAACCACCTTGGCCCCAATAATTCTGGATGAAATCATCGAGGCTCACAAAGAGAAGGTGAAGGAAGTGATCTTGAGAGAGAGCGAAGCTCCCATCCAGCACCTCAAACTCTATGACAAGTACAACTTCCTGATCACCAGGAAAGCCGAGCGAGATGTGGATGCTTTCCTCGCCGAAAACCATCACTACGAGAGGATCATCCAAGAAATCCGCAAATACCAGCAGCTCGTAGAGGACATTCAGTACACCTCGAGGAAGGTAGGCGGCCCGGCCCGTCTTCTCTGGACCTGATGGCCTTTCCCCCCCGGGTCACCAGGATGTGTTCTCAGGCCAGGCCGGGAAAGATCTAGACCGGGACGAGGCGAAGGCGCCATACCGAATGAGCCTTTCCCTGTGCCAAGCATTGTGGGAAACCCCGGATGCACGGAGCTGAACTAAACAGACCGGCCCGGTTCTAGTGCTCAGAGAGTTGAAAGTCTACGACAGCCCTCACTTAAAAAAAAAAAAATATATATATATATATATATGTATATATATTTTTTTAATTGATTTTTTACAGAGAGGAAGGAAGAGGGATAGAGAGTTAGAAACATGAGAGAGAGAGACATCGATCAGCCGCCTCCTGCACCTCCTCCCACTGGGGATGTGCCTGCCACCAAGATACATGACCTTGACCGGAATGGAAACCTGGGACCTTTTAGTCAGCAGGCCGACGCTCTATCCACTGAGCCACACCGGTTTCAGCAGCCCTAACTTTTGAAGCACTTTTATGTGACCCCCCCAACTCCAAGAACTTACATTTTTATTTTTTATTTTTTTGGTTCATCCTCACCCAAGGATATTTTTCTATTGATTTTGTAGGGAGAGTGGAAGAGAGAGGGAAAGGGAGAGAGAAACATCGATGTGAGAGAAACACATCAACTGGTTGCCTCCTGCATGAGCCCCGACCAGGGCCCGGGCCAGGGAGGAGCCTGCAACAGAGGCACGTGACCTTGACCGGAATCGAACCCGAGACCCTTTGGCCCACAGGCCGACTCTCAATCCACTGAGCCAAACCGGCTAGGGCAGAACTTCATTTTTTTTACTTTAGTGTTTATAACTCTTTTGAAAAATATGGTAATTTCACCCAAATATGGTTACTTCTGTTTAGCAGGAGACTGGTAAATTAAAATTCCTTCCTTTTTGGATATTTTCTAAATTTTCTACCATGAACCTGTTAGTTTTTGTGTACAAAGCAAATACGACATTTAAATCTGACACTGTGAAGCAATAACAGAGTTCTCCCTCTGTTTTTATATTTAGTATTATCTTGAGGTAGAATTGGCTTTCAAAATAACAAACTCTTCAAAGAGATTTACCCAAAAGATAGCTGTAAAAACAAATGAGTATTTAAAAAACCCGCTTCCATGACATGAAAAAACCACCCTCAATGTTATTAGATCTCACACACACACACACACACACACACACACACATGCAATTAATGTTGTCAGAAAGGCAAAAACTGTAGGAACCTTTGATTTTTCTCATGTTTACTAAACTTCTGATACTTGGCATTGTAGACCATTCGCTTAGGAATGTTTGAAATGCGCTGTGACGATTTAATTAGAGCTTTGGTGAAGCGAGCAGAGGTTATTTGTGGAAAGCTTATAGCTAAAATGTTCAGAGACCATCAAGAAGTAAATACCAGGTATTTATGTGATTTTGATTAAATTTTTATTTGGGGAGGGGGGGAATGATGTGAACTAGAATCAACTGTCGTTCAACCTCAGAAATGGCTTAGCCTAGTGTCCCCAGTGACCCCCAAAGCAAAGGCAATGATGCTGGATTTCTTTCTGGTTGGCTTTTTGTGCTATTTGGGGATGAGGAGGATGATTTTTTTTCTCCCCAGGTGCTTTTCCGGGTTTTTTCATTTCAGTGGCATGAAAACGCTTTGCATTTCACTAGCAGGAGCCAGGTGGGCGCTCTCTGCGTTCACGCTGTGAAAGTTGGGTAATCGGTACCCAAAGTGGGTTTTCAAAGCGGATTCACGCAGTCCTTGTCCCGGGTCCTTAGGGACCCGCTCATCTGGCGCTTCCTCTTGCTGTCCTTCCTCGTCACGTCCCTGGGAACTCTTCTTCTCCACGAAGAAGAACCGTTAGTGGAGGTTCACCCCCAGAAGCTCCACCTCCAGAACCATCCGGAGCAGCGGTTCTCAACCTGTGGGTCGCGACCCATTTGGGGGTCGGATGACCCTTTGACAGGGGTCGCCTAAGACCACAGGAAAACACAGATATTTCCATGACGATTCATTAACAGGAGCAAAATTACAGTGACGAAGTAGCAACGAAAATGATTTTGTGGTTGGGGGTCACCACCACATGAGGGGGGTGGTGTGAAAGAGCCGGGGCCTTAGGAAGGCTGAGAACCACTGATCTGGAGGTTCACCTCCAGATTCTTAGGAGACCTGGTCTGAGCGCAGTCACCCGCAGAGTGTGAAGCAGACGCCTGCTGGCTTAGACGGGACGTGTAGCCCGTCTTCCAACAGCGGGCATCAGCGCTGCCGTTATCTGGAACCAGTTTTTTTTGGGGGAGTGGGGGAGTTTGTATCGTTAGGGTATTGGAGAGAAAAGAACTCATCGGAAGGGACATTTCTTCCAGGCTGGAAGAAGCCGGAGAGAAGCTTCATTTATTTATTTTATTTTTTTAAAATATATTTTTATTGATTTTTTTTTTTACAGAGAGGAAAGCAGAGGGACAGAGAGCTAGAAACATCGACGAGAGAGAGATATCGATTCAGCTGCCTCCTGCACGCCTTACCACGGGGGAGGTGCCCGCAAGCAAGGTACATGCCCTCGACCGGAATCGAACCTGGGGCCCTTCGGTCCGCAGACCGACGCTCTATCCACTGAGCCACACCGGGTTCGGCCACCCCCGAAATTTACAGACCTCTTCAAACTCTCTCCTGACCCCCGCTTTCCCTCCCTGCCATCCCCACACTCTTCTCCTCTCCCTCACCTCGCGGCCCGCCTTCCGGAAGAAATTTCTAGACATTGTATCTGACGGCCTCGGAGCCCAGCTCACGTTGGGTTTGCGGGCTGGCTGGTTTGCAGCCTCCCGGTAACTTCGCGGTTGACATGGGCCGCCACCCAAACCGGTGGGAAACGCTTGCATCTTTCCAGAAGTTTCTGGGCCCCGGGCCCCAGAGAAGCATTCCCTCCCGGGACGTTGCTCACGCCTCGCTCTGCGCCACTTCATGCCGCGGCGGCCGAGTCTCTGCCGGGCCCCCGAGCCCTCGTTTGGAAATGATGGTTCATGGTTCTGTGTCCCGCGTGGATGGAGTGAGAACTAGTGTTGGTTACCTCTTACTCCTTCCAGGGTCACGGGTACCATCGTGGGGATGGGAACAGACGAATAGTACATGTGTATGGAATAAGTGAACCCCAATTTGCTTTAAATCAGCGGTTCTCAACCTGTGGGTCAAGACCCCTTTGGGGGGTCAAACAACACTTTCACAGGGGTCGCCTAAGACCATGGGAAAACACAGATACGATTCAGAACAGTTGCAAAATTACAGTTATGAAGTAGCAAATAATTTTATGGTTGGGGTCCCCACCACATGAGGAACTGTGTTAAAGGGTCTCGGCCTTAGAAAGGTTGAGAACCACTGCTTTAAATCCGTTAGAATACCATATACGTAAGGCCATCTTATTTTACGTATCCTGTGCTGGATGCAGGATACAGGAATGTGTTTCGGAAGGGAGTTAACTCTGGCTTTCGCCGGCTGTTGCAGGTTGTGTGATGAATTTGAGAGGATCGCCGAAAAGGCTCTGAGCACCCCTCCGAACACAGCGGAGCTGATGGAGATGAAGGTACCGCCTGCCACGTCTTTCCGGCTGTATGTGTGTCATGTGTCGCATAACTCTGTTCCTAGCTCCTGCTGTTATTGACATGATGATGCAAAGACGAATCCCTCCAGGAGGGATCACGGGCCTTGAACCGTTCTGCAAAGCCCCTGACGGGTCTGCAGGGTGGCGGGGCCGGCCCACGCTGGCTGCTGGTCTCTCTGCAGCCTCAGCAGGCTGGTCTGAGGTCCCTCTGGCCGGGGCGCTCAGGACGCAGCAGAGGCACAGGCTTGGCCCCACAAATGCCTCTCGGGTGTCACCGGGGTCACATTAGCTAACGTCCCGCTGCGAGAGCCCATCCCGGGTCCCCAGAGTCAGAGGGAGAGGACCACTGGCAGGTCCTGGGAGAGGGGGTGAGGCTGGTCAGCATCGTCTCCCAGGATTCACTGCGAGCACCGTTCACAGCCGCAGGCAGGAACAGGACCCTCTGGGCACACCAAAATCAGTGATTGATTACCTTTACTTTTTTTTTTTAAATATATTTTATTGATTTTTTACAGAGAGGAAGGGAGCGGGATAGAGAGTTAGAAACATTGATGAGGGAGAAACATCGATCAGCTGCTTCCTGCACGCCCCCCACTGGGGATGTGCCCGCAACCAAGGTACATGCCCTTGACCGGAATCGAACCTGGGACCTTTCAGTCCGCAGGCCGACGCTCTATCCACTGAGCCAAACCGGTTTTGGCGATTATCTTTACTTTTTATCAACGAAAATTTAATCCTTGAGTGATTTTAAAAAATATATATATATGTATTTTATTGATTTTTTCACAGAGAGGAAGGGAGAGTGTTAGAAACATTGATGAGAGAGTCGTCGATCAGCCGCCTCCTGTACGCCCCCTCCTGGGGAGGTGATGGCAAGCGAGGTCCATGCCCTTGACCAGAATCGAACCCGGGACCTTTCAGTCCGCAGGCCGATGCTCTATCCACTGAGCCATACCCGTTTCGGCAAATCCTTGAGTGATTTTTTTTTTGTTTTTGTTTTTCTATAGGCTAAATTTAGTTAAATATTAACATTTCCTGTTATGTTTTACTGAAATATGTTTTGAGCATAGGGTTTATGGTACTGAAAATAGTGGATATCTCACTTTTACTTTTTTTTTTAATGTTACTCTTGTGCTTGAAGGTGAATAAAATAATACGGAACAACTAGTTAACCATCATTTCATTTGGTTCCTTTTTCATTCTCACAACATTATGCTTTTATGGGATCTTTTATTTATTTTTTATTTTAAAGTACTTCCAAGATGCAAAATAGAAGGCTTTCATTTTTAGATTTGAAAATATTTAAGCAAAACGTGTAAAAATCACTCAATTCTTTGTATAGAGAAGAAATTTCAAAATGAGTTCAAATGATAATGCACATTTTATGGTATATTTTACATATATGTATATTTATTGATTCCTGAGAGGAAGAAAGAGAAACATCAATGATGAGAGAGAATCATTGATCGGCTGCCTCCTGCACACCCCCTACCCGGGATCGATCCCGCAACCCGGGCATATGACCTTGACTAGAATCAAACCCAGGGCCTTTCAGTCCACAGGCGGACACTCTATCCATTGAGCCAAACATGCAGATTTTAAATTATTTATGTAAGGGTTTGTGAAAATCATTACAACCAACTCTTACATATTAGCCTCTCTATAAAAAAGTTCTGTTTCTTGAAAGCGTTCATATTAGACTAAAGTTCTCAGGGTGTGAATTTATGTGTGTGGGAAGGAATGAAATTACACACATGCCTCTATATATTCTCTTGTAGGATATTTGCATATTTTATATTCGTTGTTCGAAGACATCAAGTGATGCTTGGATTATGGGTGATTATAGATATAGCTGGAGAGTTTCATAACTGTAAATTCCCCTGGAAAAATAAACGCTGGCCATGAAGAGAGTCATTTATTTACCCTCCTAACTGTAACCGGGAATATTAAGGAATCTGGTGCCATTTCATGTGAATTGCTATTGTTCCTAGCAACCTTTTACAGAATTTAGCCAATGGGATTCATGAACTGGGATTTAAAAGATTTCTGCACCCTAAAAAGGTTTATTGCCACAAAGGCGAAATCGTTTCTCAGTGTATTTGATACAGAAATCGGTCATTTATTATCAGGAAGGGAAATAAAAACCCCGTTCTCTGACTCCAGAAAGCTGATGAACCAAATTACACAAGTACTGTATCGTCAGTCAGATATTTTGCGAAGATACCAAGGTTTGCATCTTATTTGTTGGGAAAACCGGAGAAGATGCTCTAGGCTTCTGGGAAATAAAAGAGATGTCTGATGTGTTTGTATTTTTACCGCCCCCTGCTGTTTAGTACTGTGGTTCCCAGTCTTTTTTGTTTTTTTAATACATTTTATTGATTTTTCACAGAGAGGAAGGGAGAGGGATAGAGAGTTAGAAACATCGATGAGAGAGAGAGATATCGATCAGCCGCCTCCTGCACGCCCCCTACTGGAGATGTGCCCGCAGCCAAGGTCCATGCCCTTGACCGGAATCGAACCTGGGACCTTTCTGTCCGCAGGCCAACGCTCTATCCACTGAGCCACACCGGTCGCGGCTGGTCCCCAGTCTTGAACCAAGTCTTACAGTCCTCCTGAGGCGTCTAGAGTCAGTACATCTGTGTCTACGCAGCGTGTCCCCTCAGGCTGTCTTCACGAAAGCGCCCCCTGTGTTTCCCGCAGGCTTACATCAAGAAGGTGGAGACGGTGGACATGATCGAGTTGGGGCGCAGACTGGTGGACTCGAAGCACTGCCTGGCCTTCCTCATCGAGTACGCCGCCTTCTCCCCGGCGGACATCCGGCTCAACAACAACGTGTTCCAGTGGTACGGGAGGATGGAGGAGATCTTTGACGAGCACCGGCGCATCATCGCCGAGAAGACGGAGCAGTACCAGGAGGGCCTCAAGGTTGGCATCCTCCCCCCCCCCCCCCCCCGAGAATCTACACGTTGGCCGTCATGTGGACGCGTTTACATCTCACCTTCTCGGGGAGCTTGGCGCCTCGCCGACCCACAGGCCATCCATCCCTTTCAGCCCTCGCGTGCTCTCCGTCGGAGCAGAAGGTAGCACACCTACTGGAGCGAGGGGGTGTCAGTTCCTGATTTTTTTTGTCAAGGGAAAGAAACATTCAAATACATTGCTCACACATGACCATTGCTGAGAGAGAGAGAGAGAGAGAGGGAGAGAGAGAGAGAGAGAGAGAGAGAGAGAGAGAGAGAGGGGAGAGAGAGAAACATGAATGATGAGAGAGAATCATGGATGGGCTGCCTCCCGCATGCCCCCGACTGGCGATGGAGCTCGCAACCTGGGCAGATGCCCTGACCGGGAATCTTCTGGTTCAGAGGTCGATGCTCCACCACTGAGCCGCACTGGCCCCGCTGGGACCCTCGCTCTCAACGTTTTCCTCCGCCCGCCGTGCTTGCCCTCCACGCCAGATGCGGGTAACGGTCCCTGCCTGCCCGCCCAGCCTCCTCTCCTACCTCCTTCCACTCCGCCTTCTTGGCGCTTCAGTGACCCTGCGCAACCCGACTAGCAGGTCCCTGCTCTGCCTCGCCTGCCTGTCATCTCTCCCCCCTGCCTCCCCCTCCCTCTGGAGCGCCTCCTGCCCGCACGCCGCGTGTCCGTCTGTCTGTCTGTCTGTCTAGCTCACCCGTCTGACTTGCGGGGACGCCCTGGGAGTCAGAGCTCAGTGCCGGCCCCCTGCTCCCCTGCAGGGTCGGCGCCTCTGCTGGCACCCCCTCCCGGGCCTGCTCACCTGATGGTTGTCATTGTCAGGACTATCTCCCCACGAGGCCACGGGCTCCCCGCTGCTGGGGTTGACCCTCTCTGCTGACCTCCCGCTGGCCGGCGGAGTGACCGACACAGGCTGGCCCTGAGCTCCCCAGGCTGCTGTCCGAATACAGCGGTACCTCAAGATACGAGTGCCCTCGCATACGAGATTTTTGAGATACGAGCCGTCGAGCGAGCGATTTTTGCTTTGAAATACGAGCCACATCTGAGATAGGAGTCATCGCGCGGATCGGCCGGCTGCACACGACCCACCAGTTTACCGCGACTCAAGCGTCTCATAGTTTCCCACGCCTCAAGGTGACGGGACGAATTAAACTCATATCTCGAGGCACCGCTGTAACTGGCTTCTGGGTGTTGACAAACGGGAAGCGCAGTTCGCAGAGTGAGGGTCCCGGGCGGCCAGGAGGGGCGGCCCCCATAACAAGCCGAGCATCTTTCCGCAGCGCCGTTCATGGGGGCGTAGGTGGTTTGGAGAATAATTCGCTGAGTGAAACAACAAACAAAAAAAAACCCACTTCATGGTGAACTGCAGTCCATATTTCTGGTTTACATTGAGGCCATTTCAGAGTTGTTGTTTTTTTTAAATATATTTTATTGATTTTTCACAGAGAGGAAGGGAGAGGGATAGAGAGTTAGAAACATCATTGAGAGAGACATCGGTCAGCCGCCTCCTGCACGCCCCTATTAGGGATGTGCCCGCCACCAAGGTACATGCCCTTGACCGGAATCGAACCTGGGACCTTTCAGTCCATAGGCTGACGCTCTATCCACTGAGCCAAACCGGTTTCGGCCCATTTCAGAGTTTTTAACCACTTGTAGACCACATCACGAATAACAAAGTGGTAGATGCATAAGTTACAATATAATCAAGTCTTAGGAAATGCTGAGTGGCTCAAATGATCCCTACTGCATTCCGTTCCACCCAATGTGGGTGCATTGCACTTCTCCTTCCAGCTCCCTTGCTGGTCCGGAGCATCACCGCTGCCGGGAAACTGAAGGAAAGAGGACAGAAACCAACCCAGCAATCCATAAAATGTAAAATCCATTTTTAAAAAATATATATTTTATTGATTTTCTACAGGGAGAAAGGGAGAGGGATAAAGAGTTAGAAACATCTATGAGAGAGAGACATCGATCAGCCGCCTCCTGCACGCCCCCCACTGGAGATGTGCCCACAAGCAAGGCCCATGCCCCCGACCGGAATCGAACCTGGGACCTTTCAGTCCACAAGCCAACGCTCTATCCACTGAGCCAAGCCGGTCTCGGCTGTAAAAGTCCATTTTTGAGTTACCTAGCTTCGACTTTTAAATATTTCACAGGTTATAATAGGCCTTTCTCATCGAAAACCCACACACACCTGCTCCAGATGGGAAGGCTGTGTTTTGGGGGCTTTTACTCACCTGACACATTTCTGTGAAGAGAGCCCCTAGGATAAGAAAAATAAGCCTACAGTCCTTTGCTAACGAAAAAGATACTCGAATGTCAGAACCCGATCAAATATCTCTTCCGGTTGTTTGTAATAGGGCCTCAGATATCTTTACAGCCTTTAAAATATTGTCGTTTTCTTTGAGTCCCATGTTTGATGACGACATGGGATTTTCAAAGGCTCATACATCATTTATTAGTGTAAATTCTTTAACAGCCTAAGGAATACAGTACTGTTGTCTAACACAGTGGTCGGCAAACTCGTTAGTCACAGAGCCAAATATCTACAGGACAACGATTGGAATTTCTCTTGAGAGCCACATTTTTTTAAACTTCAACGTCTTCTCACGCCACTTCTTCAAAACAGACTCGCCCAGGCCGTGGTGTTTTGTGGAAGAGCCGCACTCCAGGGGGCAAAGAGCCGCACTCGTGTGGCTCTCGAGCCGCAGTTTGCCGACCACTGGTCTGACACATTCTTAATCATCTTGTTAGTTAGAACTTCTCACATGGATGGCATGAGGGTAAACATTCTCTAATTTGTGAATCACAGGAGTCGTAACCATCAGTTTTAAATCCTACTCTGAAAACTTCCGTATACAGTACGTATTTTGGATTCCAGTCATCTTCCAGATGATCCCTCTCTTTACATTTTGCCAATATCAAAATATCTTAATAACAATCCCGGCGGGCAGTGGTTCTCAACCTTCCTAAGGCCGAGACCCTTTAAGACAGCTCCTCATGGGGTGGTGACCCCCAACCATAAAATGATTTCCGTGGCTACTTCATCACTGTCATTTTGCTACTGTGATGAACTGTAATGTAAATATCTGATAGGCAGGATGTATTTTCGTTGTTACAAATGGAACATAATTAAAGCATAGGGATGAATCACAAAAACAATATGTAATTATATATTGTGAAATATTTATTTCTAATGACAAATAAATGAAATTTTGTCTTGAATCGTGGTGTAGCGTGGGTAACAAACAGTCTTCATATGACAACAGTAAACTACATGGCTACTTTTGCTACACCGAGGAGCGGTGTGTTGGTTCCTAAGACCATGGGAAATAGGTGTTTTCCAATAGTCTTAGGCGACCCCTGTGAAAGGGTCGTTCCACTCCCAAAGGGGTCGCGACCCAGAGGTTGAGAACCACTGTCGGGCCTTACAAGCATGCGCATTTTCTCCTGCGGCCTCCCCGCTTTAACTTTCCAAAGGGCAGGAAAGCATCCAGCAGACCCTCAAACTGCAGCGGGAAGGTGAGGGAGAGGTGGGGGAGATAAGAGATCAACCAAAGGACTTGTGTGCATGTGTATCAGCATCACCAGTGGATGCAAGACACTGGGGGTGAGGGCAGGCATGGGAGTGGGGAGGAGGGGGGGCAGTGGGAAGATGTGTACGCATGGAACACATTGATAAAAAATACATGAGATAAACATGCAGTGATCAAAGAGCAAACAGGAACCAGAGGGTAACGAGGGTGTTGCTGTCCTCCAGCTGCGGTGCGAGCGGTTCGTGGAGGAGCTGGAGAGCTACGCCAAGCAGTCGGAGGAGTTCTACGCCATGGGCGACCTGCAGGACGTGCAGCGCTACCTGAAGAAGGCCCAGACGCTGAACACCAAGCTGGACCTGGCCGCCGACAAGGTGCGCCGCAGCCCCGCGGACGGCCCGACGGGAGGGGAGGGCTGGGTGCGCGAATGGAACCGTTTCACGGCGTTTGGTTAGCAAGCAGGTTTTTTTTAAATATATATATTTTATTGATTTTTTTACAGAGAGGAAGGGAGAGGGAGAGTTAGAAACATCGATGAGAGAGAGACATCCATCAGCCGCCTCCTGCACGACCCCGGCTGGGAATGTGCCCGCAATCCAGGTACGTGCCCTTGACCGGAATCGAACCTGGGACCCTTCAGTCTGCAGGCTGACGCTCTCTCCACTGAGCCACACCGGTTTCGGCAATAATTGCAGTTTTGCATACTCGGCTGGATTCTAACTCCTTGGAGTTGGAACTTTGCAATATAATACTTAAACACTTTCCACCGGACCCCACACAATGCTGTGTGTATGTGTTAAAGTACAGTGGTACCTCGAGATACGAGTGCCCTAACGTACGAGATTTTTGAGATACAAGCCCTCAAATGAGCGATTTTTGCTTTGAAATACGAGCAACATTTGAGATAGGAGTCATCGCGCGGATCGGCTGGCTGCACACGATCCACCAGTTTACCGCGACTCGAGCGTCTCAGTTTCCCACGCCTCAAGGTTACGGAACAAATTAAACTCGTATCTCGAGGTACCACTGTACGTGAGTTCTTGTTATGTAACGAATGAAGCTAGATCCTCAATATCTCTGCTGGGCCAAGGTGTCTTTATATGTGAAATTTATTTCGCTGCGTTAAGAACTCTGGAAACTGTCATTAAGCAGTTTTTCCAGATTAGACCTAAGGTCACTGCAACCCTTAGGGCCATGGAGGGTTTTTTGGGGGATCACACTTGATCATTTTTAAAGCATCATGTTGAGCACCCCCCGCTTTCTGAATACAGTGGTACCTCGAGATATGAGTTTAATTCATTCCGTCACCTTGAGGCATGGGAAAAACTATGAGACACTCCAGTCGCGGTAAATGGGTGGGTCGTGTGCAGCCGGCCGATCCGCGCGATGACTCCCATCTCAACTGTTGCTCGTATTTCAAAGCAAAAATCGCCCGCTCGATGGCTCGTATCGCAAACATCTCGTAGGTTAGGGCGCTCGTATCTCGAGGCGCCGCTGTGACACCTTAAATGCCCGCCCTTCCAGATCGAGCAGTTCAACGCCGAGGAGGAGGCCTTTGGCTGGCCCCTGTCCCAGTACCCTCAGCGCAAGAAGATCCAGGACAGCCTGAACCCCTACCTCCGCCTCTACGAGACGGCCGTGGAGTTCAGCGGCAAGTACCGCGCCTGGACCGAGGGGCCCTATCACAAGGTGGACCCGGACCAGGTGGAAGCGGACGTGGGCAACTACTGGCGCGGCCTGTACAAGCTGGAGAAGACCTTCCACGACTCCCCCAACGCCCTGGCCATGACCAAGAAGGTCAAGGCCAAGGTGGAGGACTTCAAGCAGCACATCCCGCTCATCCAGGTCATCTGCAACCCGGGCCTGCGGCCCCGCCACTGGGAGGCCATGTCCCACATCGTGGGCTTCCCGCTGCAGCCGGCCGACGACTCCACCGTCTCCCCGTTCCTGGACATGAACCTGGAGCCCTACCTGGACCGCTTCGAGGGCATCAGCGAGGCCGCCAGCAAGGAGTACACCCTGGAGAAGACCTTGGAGAAGATGATGAAGGAGTGGGAAACCATGGAGTTCGTCATCCTCTCCTACCGGGAGTCGGGGACCTCCATTCTGTCATCCGTCGACGACATTCAGATGCTGCTGGACGACCACATCGTCAAGACGCAGACCATGCGCGGCTCTCCTTTCATTAAGCCTTACGAGAAACAAATCAAGTGAGTGACCTGGGCGGGGGGCGGGGGGGGAGGGAGATGGGGGGGAGACGGGGTTTCTCCTGTTACCCCCCGAATCCACGCTTGTTGTGTTACCGAAATCGTCACGCAGAGGCCCGGTAGAATTGCTTTTTTTAAAAGTATTTTTTAATGTATTTTATTGATTTTTTTTACAGAGAGGAAGGGAGAGGGATAGAGAGTTAGAAATATCGATGAGAGAGAGACATATCGATCAGCCGCCTCCCGCAGCCCCCTACTGGGGATGCGCCCGCCACCAAGGTACCTGTCCCCGACCGGAATCGAACCTGGGGCCTTTCAGTCCGCAGGCCAACGCTCTATCCACTGAGCCACACCGGTTCCGGCTGGAGTTGCTTTTTGAAGTTGATTCTGCACCTCATACTTAACAGTTAAATAGCTCCTCGTGAGGAATGACACCTTTCATGGCGCTGCTCTCTCTGCCGTCTTCGATGTTCATAACGAGGCAGTGGGCCATGAGCCTCTAGAGATTCATTTTATAATTGCCTGCAATCTGGTCTCACCTATTTGACTCTCAAAAATAACTGTGCCGAAACCGGTGTGGCTCAGTGGATAGAGCGTCGGCCTGCGGACTGAAGGGTCCCAGGTTCGATTCCGGTCAAGGGCATGTACCTTGGTGGCGGGCACATCTCCACTGTGGGGCGTGCAGGAGGCAGCTGATGGATGTTTCTCTCTCATCGATGTTTCTGACTCTCTATTCCTCTCCCTTCCTCTCTGTAAAGAATCAATAAAATGTATTTTTTTAAAAATAACTTTGTATCTATAGGAACCATAGACTATAAAATTGAAAATACAGTGGTGCCTCGAGATACGAGTGCCCTAACATACGAGATTTTTGAGATACGAGCCGTCGAGCGAGTGATTTTTGCTTTGAAATATGAGCAACAGTTGAGATAGGAGTCATCGCGCAGATCGGCCGGCTGCACACGACCCACCAGTTTACCGAGACTCGAGCGTCTCATAGTTTCCCAGGCCTCAAGGTGATGGAACGAATTAAACTCGTATCTTGAGGTACCACTGTAATGCCATTTTCTAAATATACTAAATAGCTTAGTGTGGATAATCCCGAGAAGTCTATTATAATTTCCACTCCTAATCAGGAAGGATTGCTAGAAACGAG
The DNA here is from genome assembly GCA_011751065.1 of Lasiurus cinereus. Classification (NCBI taxonomy): domain Eukaryota; kingdom Metazoa; phylum Chordata; class Mammalia; order Chiroptera; family Vespertilionidae; genus Lasiurus; species Lasiurus cinereus. Next base: position 2,758,476 of record JAAGEH010000413.1, on the reverse strand, counting down.
CAAAAGAATGGAACTCTGCTTTTTAGTCTGGTATTTTAGACACTCGAAACAGCCCATCAAATTAACTCTTATCCTTAACTCTTATCCCGTCTGTTAATCTTTATCATTTGTATTAAAAATTGACATTTGATCTTACAAGGAGAGCCACTCTAATCGAAATCAGTCTCCCTTCTTCAAGATGCATTTGCATGACAAGGAGCGCTGACTGCTGGTTGTTACCCTGCCTTGGGCCCCTGCTAGGTCTCAGTTTGAGGGCTGTCGCCTGCCCTGCTCCCTCCCGTGTGCGCATCAAGACTGATGTCTGAAGCGCTCTGTGAGTGGCGCATCGGGAGTCTGTGCGGAAGGACCGTGCACGAGGTCCTTAGGAGCGAGGACATTTTCTGCCTCGGGCAGAGGAGGGATGGAGAGCAGAGTCATTCCTTTCTCCCGGTGCAGAGAGAGTCAGCAAACCCAGGGACACACATGGACAGGGAAGGATTTTTATTTTTTTTATTTTTTAATTTTTTAAAATATATTTTATTGATTTTTTACAGAGAGGAAGGGAGAGGGATAGAGAGTTAGAAACATCGATGAGAGAGAGACATCGATCAGCTGCCTCCCGCGCGCCCCAGACTGGGATGTGCCCGCAACCAAGGTACATGCCCCTGACCGGAATCGAACCCAGGACCCTTCAGTCCACAGCCCGAGGCTCCATCCACCGAGCCAAACTGGTTCGGGCAAGGAAAGGATTTTTAAAAAGCCACCGGAAAATGTCTGGTGACTTTTTATTTATTATTATTATTATTTTTAAGATCCTCACCCGAGGATATTTTTTTTCATTGATTTTTAGAGAGAGTGGAAGAGAAGGGTGAGGGGGGAGAGGGAGAGCGAGAGAGAAACATCTATGGGAGAGAGACATCTCGATTGGTTGCCTCCCACATGCATCCTGGCTCTGACCGGGCTGGGAATTGAGCCTGCAACTGAGTACGTGCCCTTGAGCGGGAATCAAACCCGTGACCCTTACTTAGGTCTGTGAGCCGGAGCTCTAACCACTGAGCCACCAGCTAGGGTAGAAATGCCTGGTGACTTGTAGAACTCTTATTTATATTTCCTGGCTTTAACGATCTAAAATTACAGACTTTTGTCCTGACCGGTTTGGCTCAGTGGATAGAGGGTCGGTCTGTGGATTGAAAGGCCCCAAGTTCGGTTCTGGTCAAGGGCATGTACCTTGGTTGTGGGCACATTCCCAGTAGGGGGCGTGCAGGAGGCGGCTGATCGATGTCTCTCTCTCATCGATGTTTCTAACCCTCTATCCCTCTCCCTTCCTCTCTGTGAAAAAAAATTAATAAAATATAAATAAAAAAAGATGGCCAGCCTGGCCGTGGTGCTGCTTAGGCGCCGCCCGCCCTGCGTGGCGTGCGGCTGACCGGAGCCGCCGTGTTTCGCCCGCAGGGAGTGGGAGGCGAAGCTGCTGCTGCTGCAGGAGATCCTGGACGAGTGGCTGAAGGTGCAGGCCACGTGGCTGTACCTGGAGCCCATCTTCAGCTCCCCTGACATCATGTCGCAGATGCCCGAGGAGGGCCGGCGCTTCACCACCGTGGACAAGACGTGGCGGGACATCATGAAGACGGTCACCCAGGTGGGGGCGCTCTCTGAGCACACGGCCGTCCGGTCGCCATGACAGGACTTTGGTTTATTTATTTATTTTTAATTATTTTTAATTTTTGTATTGTGTTACATGTACAGCGGTACCTCGAGATACGAGTTTAATCCGTCCCGTGACCTTGAGGTGTGGGAAACTATAAGACGCTCGAGTCTCGGTAAACTGGTGGGTCGTGTGCAGCCGGCCGATCCGCGCGATGACTCCTATCTCAACTGTGGCTCGTATTTCAAAGCAAAAATAGCTCGCTTGCTCGACGGCTCGTATCTCAAAAATCTCGTAGGTAAGGGCACTCGTATCTCGAGGTACCACTGTACTCTGTCTTCCGGCGTATAAGACGACTTTTAAACCCAGGAAAATCTTCTCAAAAGTCAGGGGTTGTCTTATACAGACGGGTGTCGTCTTATAGGGCGAGTATATCCCAAACTCTGTATTTTAAGTGGAAAAGTTGGGGGTCGCCTTCTACACTGGAAAATACAGTATGTGTGTATTCGAGGCACCATCACAGGGGCTTCAAACATTTTATCTAACTTGGTCCTCACGACAGCTTTTAGAGAGTGCTCTACCCGCGCCCCGCCCCCCCATTTTAAAGGTGAGAAAACAGAGGCCGGGGGCCAGCACATGGCCCAGGCGACACGGCGGCAAGGAGGAATGTGGGCTGGGAGCTGGGGTGCAGGGTTTAGGGTTTACCTTCTCACGTTGAAGTCCACAGGCCGAGGTACAGGGGTGCCTGCCTGTGGCTGCTCGAACTGGCCTGTTTGGCTCCTAGTCGTCGAATTAATCTGGCTAAAGAGCTCGCACCGGAGGAATTCCAGCTAAAAACCTCCCCTGCATGCTGGGTGTTGCCAGAGGTGTTTCTCTTGTGACCGTGGGAGCCAGGAGGAGAAATATGAGCTGTCGTTTCACGTAACTGGCTTTTTACCTTCCAAATCGCAGGTCCGAAATTGCAGCGGGGCAATGAACTTTTTGGCCGAGAGTAAAACCAATCCTGTGAATTGAGGAAGGGATTTCTCTTTCTCCTTTATTAGCCACCCTCCAGCCTTTCCCCCTCCGACAGAGGAAGGCGTGCTCCTCCAGAAGGTGGCACTCTGACAACAGCATTTCTTTTGGGGACTTAATGGTACAAGAGAACCCTTCAATGCTGAGTCGAGTGAACCCCACATTTATATGATGACCTGGACGCTCCCTTTTGTGTGCTTTTTAAAATGCGAATGTCAAAGGAACGGTTAAAGAATGTTTGTAAAAATGCCTTTTTAAAATTTCTTCTCTTTAAAGCTAAGCTAAGCCAATCATATGTTTCATATTTCATCTGAGTCTCTTTTAGGGAGAAAACAGGTATTAAGGATAATTCTTCTGTTGTTTTTTTTATTAGATTACTGTATTTCCCAGTTGCATTGTGATCACCCAAAAACAAAAATATGTATCTTTTCTTTCCAGCCACATTCAAACTATATTAGCAAGAGCATGCTTTAGACACTCTGTATGAAAGTGGAAAAGTTGGGGTCGCCAAGAGCATGCTTTAGACACTCTGTATGAAAGTGGAAAAGGGGATAAATGGTGATGGAAGGAGAGACTTGGAGGTGGTGAACACAATATGATTATCTATATAATCATATTTCTGTATGAAACCATTTACAGATGACACTTTCGGTTGACCTCTTAGTCTAGGCTGAGTACCAAGAATGAATTTCATTAGTTAATTTTGAAATTCTTTGCTTAATTTTTAATAATAATACTCTCTTGATCTAATTTCATATAAATTTTCTAAAGTTCCCAGTTACTTACATGAATAAAAGCACTGATGTGACCTCCAAGGTTTATGAGCTTATTTAGTAAACTAGAGGCCCACAAAATTCTTGCAAGGGGTGGGGAGGGGTGGGGGGGAGAGAAGGGTCCCTCAGCCCAGCCTGCGTCCTCTAGTTCTCTCGAAATCTGGGACCCCTTAGGGGATGTCAGGCCTACACCGGCAGTCAGACATCCCTCTCGCAATCCGGGATGCTGCAGGCACCAGTGACCATATTTTTCATACCGTTGAAAGGCATCTTGCTGTTGTGTGGGCACCTACATTTTTTTTTTTTGCTCTGATTATAAAAAGTAGCACATAACATGATCCTTCTGAGACAGTGGTACCATTTTCCCCATCTTATGGGTGGAAGCATGGAAGCAGAGAGAAGTTAAGTGATTGGCTTTGTCACACAGGTATAAGTGCCAGAATCAGGGCTGACCACAACATGTGCAAGCCAGAGTCCATGTATGTCCATGTATGTCATCGCTGCCTCATCCTGGTTTTTTTTCAGGGTGAGAGCAGCCTTGCCAGGTTTTCATTTTTAAATCTAAGGGACTGTTCCCAGCATATAGGGTAGGATCCCTAGGCCTGACCAGCAATCAGGGCCCTCTGTGGGGCAACCGCCTAGGCTGGTGGCCTGGTGCCACCTGCTGGCTGACTCCACACCCCATCACTGCCACCTGTCACCTCCCTCTGGGGTGTAGGGGGGAACAGACATGTCATAGCTATTGGCCGGTCGGCCGGTCGGCCGGTTGCTTAGGCTTTTATATATATAGATGATAATATTCAGAATGTTAATGATAATGACGACATTAGAGTACTTTTCCTCAAAGAGTAAAAGACACACATGTCTCATACTGTTTCATTTCCCCGTCCTTCTTGTGAGTTCACTATTCCTTCCCTCCCTCTTTCTCCCTCTTCCTCCCCCTCCCCTCCGGCTCATTTTCTGTCTCTCACAATTTAGCATGAGAAACGGTGAGTGTCGCTGAGGACTAAGTCAACATGACTTTCACGTAACTAAAGAGAGAAGACTAATTTTTAAAAATAAACGTGTACTTTAAATTTTGCACAAACTGGGTTTGATGAAAGACATGGCATCTCAGATACCATAGGAATGTAGAGTTAGTGTGTAGTGTTTTTGAGGTGAGTGTTTCTTTCCTCTTCAGGACAAACACGTCCTGTCGGTTGTTACCATCGATCGCATGCTGGAGAGGCTGAAGAAGTCTAACGAACTGCTGGAGCTCATCCTTAAGGGCCTCAACGAGTATCTGGAGAAGAAGCGCCTCTTCTTCCCCAGGTTCTTCTTCTTGTCCAACGATGAACTCCTGGAGATCCTGTCCGAGACAAAAGATCCTACTCGGTCAGTAACGCACCCGGGTAACCCGTGGCTCAGTTTATCGGCTCACTTTCAGTTTTTAGAATAAGGTAGAGCATACAGAAATACAGAAACAGTTGTTTCTAAAGTGACCTTTTGAAAGACTGCGGTGAATATTACTGAGGACCAACTGAAGGTAATGGTTTAAAATGTCAGTGATATCACTGAAGGATGTTTTCCCAAACGTGATGCATCTCGGAGTGGCTTTCTTCTACGATCACACATTCCCTTACAGGGGCTTCGAGAACACTCACCTTTTAGCCCACATTCAGGAAGAAGTGAGTGTCCTCGGTGGTTCGCAGGGACCCTGTTGTCCTTCCTGTGCATCCTGGTGTCTTTCTCTTGCTCCCTCTGCTGTGGTCCTTGCCCCAGAGAAGGGGACCTCTTGCCTCGGTGCCCAGGATTCTCCTACCCAAGTGTCCATCAGAAATTGGAATGAGGGCCGGTACCCAAAGAAGGGCTGTCATTGGGTTTGTTGTCTTACATGTATGTGCTTTTTTTTTCCTCCGTCAGGGTGCAGCCTCACTTGAAGAAATGTTTCGAGGGGATCGCCAAGGTGGAGTTTACGGAGACCCTGGACATCACGCACATGAAGAGCAGCGAGAACGAGGTGGTGGAGCTCATCGAGACCATCTCCACGGTCAAGGCCAGAGGCCAAGTGGAAAAGTGGCTGCTGGAGTTGGAGAGGGTGATGCTTCGATCCATCCACAAGGTAGCCGGCCGCCCTCACTCTTCCTGGGGTAGATGATAGGGGATGTCCATGTGTCGCCGCTAAAGGCACTGTTAGACCGAGGCGGAGTCACGGGTGACCGATGTAACCAGAACACATGGCTCAGGGACCAGGCGAGGGTCTATGACGTAACCCGGCAGTGACTCCCTCGACGAGGGGGACAAAGTGCCATCCATCCCAGGGAAGACCCCGGTCACGGTCGCGAGCCTGTCTCACCTGGTACGGCCGCATGCCAGTGCTTCTGTCGCTCACTCACACGCGTGGGTCTACACCCTTCATCCTCAGACTCGTCTGAGAAGCCCGCCCCACAGCTGCACAGCCATCTCCTGGACGTGTGCGTTTCTGTGCTGAACCGTCCTGTTCCTTGTACACACGAATTCTGTGCCAGAGTGGTAGAAAGCCAGAAATTTAGGCACGCAGTAGTCCTTCAAGCATGCAAATACGTAGAGCACCACAAAAGTAACACGCATGTCTCCTATGTGCATTTATATCGCATTTGCTTCATACTTCACCAACACAAACTTGCACATGAACATTTGGGAAAGATATTGCCTACACAATTCCTTACCACCGGCTTAATGGTCTGAAAAGGCAACCAAAATATTTTCTTTAGGCCCTTTGCCAAACAAAATGAATAGCTGAAATAGTATCCGATATGTCGGAAAGGATAAGTCTTCACTGCATACATCAATTAACCGGCCAGAAATGTGACCTGCAGTGAATGTGAACTTCCTGTTTTTCACATCACCCCATAAAACACATGCTCTCCCAGGCCTGGTACTTACTTTTGTTAGTGGGGAACTTCCAGTCATGGCCACAAACAGATACTGATTGAGACTTAAACTCACTTTTCACTGTCCCGTGCCCTGAGCACTCCAGTTCCTCACCGAGGACAGAAATCAGAGCCCAGCAGGAGAGCCTGAGGTCAAGGCTGCAGAGGAAACAAGGTGTTAAGTCCCAACAGCCACTTCCGTTACTTTTCCAGGTTCTCTCACTCGTGATTGAAAACGAAAGTCACTGGAATCGACATGTTTAATGGCGATCACAAGTCTCGATGCTGCTTTCTCTTCTAAAACAAGCTTTGAATGTCTGCCTGCATACGCTTCCCTCAATAGGTGTCAAATCTATGGGGGCAGTTTCCCACTTCTCATGATTAGAAATTAAATGATCGTGGACATGCTTACGCAGATAGCTTTTTAAAAAAATGTATTTTATTGATTTTTTACAGAGAGGAAGGGAGAGGGATAGAGAGTTAGAAATATCGATGAGAGAGAGACATCCATCAGCCACCTCCTGCACGCCCCCCACTGGGGATGTGCCTGCAACCAAGGCACGTGTCCTTGACTGGAATCGAACCTGGGACCTTTCAGTCCGCAGGCTGACGCTCTATCCACTGAGCCAAACCGGTTTGGACCACAGATGGCTTTGATTGAGTTAGTTATTTGCTCGTGGTAATTCTCAGGTGGAGAACCATTGGGCCAAAGAGGATGAGCTGGCATAGGCCTTGATAACTAGTGACCAATAGCATTCCCACTTTTTAGCTGCCAGCGATGCAGATGAATTCCACTTGGACCACGACTTAGCATTGAATCGGGGTATTGGTCGGTTAATTGATGTATGCAGTGAAGACTCATTCTTTCCGACATATCGGATACTACTTCAGCTATTCATTTTGTTTGGCAAAGGGCTTAAAGAAAAGATTTTGGTTGCCTTTTCAGACCATTAAGCCGGTGGTAAGGAATTGTGTAGGCAATATCTTTCCCAAATGTTCATGTGCAAGTTTGTGTTGGTGAAGTATGAAACAAATGCAATATAAATGCACATAGGAGACATGTGTGTTACTTTTGTGGTGCTCTACGTATTTGCATGCTTGAAAGACTACTGCATGCCTAAATTAAGTTAATTTTATGTCATTTGTAAATCATTTAAAAAGTCATATTCTTAGCACCTTTGTTCCTTTATCATTCTAGATTATCATGACTTTAATGTAGCTTGCTATGCTCCAAAAATACATAATTTATATATATACATATATTTACTTGTATATATGACATACAAAGATATCATAATATATTTTACATTCAATATTATAGAACTTTATATACTCCTACTTCTCCTCATCCAATATATATTTACTCCACCTTGATGTATCTCTACTCTGCCTTTTTACCCCCATCTCTCAGTTGCTCATTTTTAACCTGCTCTTTCTGTGGCTTTCTTGCCTTTTCAACTCCATAGACATATAGGTAGACTAGAAATCTAAAACGTTTTACCCATTCTTATATATTTCTCATACAAATCCAACTTTGACATTCTCCCCCCCTACCTAAAATTCAAACATTAACGTGGGTATCACCTCACAGATGATGCTTCCATTTTTGATTGATCTAACAGATGAAAATGTCACCCACTGATGGCTGGTAGAAGAAGTGGATAGATCAGTCCACTGAAAACACATGTAGCAAAGCACATGAGTTAGACTTCCTGCATGAATGAATTAGGCACTACTTCCGGTCATCACTGCCGTGGGCATCACACGATGGAATTGAGGGGAGGGAGAGATCGGCATATTGGATACTATTTCAGCTATTCATTTTGTTTGGCAAAGGGCTTAAAGAAAAGATTTTGGTTGCCTTTTCAGACCATTATGCTGGGGTGACAAGGAATTGTGTAGGCAATATCTTCCCCAAATGTTCATGTGCAAGTTTGTGTTGGTGAAGTGTGAAGCTAATGCAATATAAATGCACATAGGAGACATGTGTGTTACTTTTGTGGTGCTCTACATACGGGGGACCTCGAGAGAAATTGTGTGGTTTCCCTGATGGCCAGGGGCACAGACGCACATGGCTGAGTGGGGATCTGATTGGCTCAAAGAAAATCACTACCTATGAATCTGATGGCTCTCATTTGGGAAGTATCTGAGTTTATGTTTTACAATCAAATTGCCTGATGCCTCTTCCATCCAAATATATCTAGAATATGTTTGGCTCCGACTGGTCAAATAAATATTTGATTTCATGTGCTTCACACAAATTGGTCATGCACCAGCAGAATAAAATGCTGTGCAACGGAGTTGTTTTACTCACAGATATGGGAATTAACTTGAACTTAAAGGGTCTGGTCCTGTGCTTTGTGTCTTTACATAATTGGCTCAGATGTAGGACACGGTGCGCGTCCATCTGCTGGCATTTAGCTCCTCCCCGGATAGCACATTCAGAATGCTGGCCTTTTCCCCTGTCAGGTCATTAAAGCCGCCATGATCGCCTACACACAGTACGAGCGGATCAAGTGGGTGAGGATCTGGCCTGGCCAGACGGTGCTCTGTGTGTCGCAGACCTTCTGGACAATCGAAGTGCAAACAGCCATTTCAACAGGGCAAGAGGTGAGTCTTCCTCCCCGCAGGCTCCCAGCATTCCCCCCAACAATTATTATTAAAAAAAAAAAAAACACCATCTATCCACTGAGCCACACCGGTTTCGGCACAAGTTCATGCCTTTCCCTCTGCTTGTGGTTGCCCTGGTGCAGGCTGCCCGTCACCCTCTGCCCGTGGGTCTCTCTGGGAGGCTGGCCTGTGTCTCGGTATTCTCGGGGCCGGTGATCTCTCCCCTCCTTAGTGGCGGGGTTCACGGTGGAAAGGGCCGAGCAGCGGGAGGCTCCTGGCAGCCCCAGGGAAGACAGGGCGCTTCCGTCCTCCGCAAACACCCCGTCAGCTGGCGCTTGGTGCCACATGGCAGCAGGCCAGATCGCCACGCTCCCAGAGCCGCCACCCCGGCCCCCGCTCCCGTGGGGTGACTCGTGGGTGGCGGTGGTGGACCTGGTGCCCCTGGGGCGTTCCAGGGGCGAGAACATGAGCAAAGGGGTCCCGGTGTCCAGGGCCTGGGGTGTGGCAGATGTCGATGTGGTTTTGAGCCGGTGCGTCTCTGTATCCGTAGCAGGGCCTGGGCATGATGAAAAGTATTTGATTCCAGATAAGCGTTTATTTTGGCTGAAGATGAGAGCAGTTAACTCCAGATTCCTTAGCTCCCTGTGTGGAATGGTCTGAAGCAGTGGTTCTCAACCTTCCTGAGGCCGCGACCCTTTAAGAGAGCTCCTCACGTGGTGGTGACCCCCAACCATAAAATTATTTCCGTTGCTACTTCATCACTGTCATTTTGCTACTGTTGTGAATCATGATGTAAATATCTGATAGGCAGGGTGTATTTTCATTGTTACAAATGGAACATCATTAAAGCATAGGGATTAATCACAAAAACAATGTCATTGTATATTATGAAATATTTATTTCTAATGACAAATAAATGAAATTTTGTCTTGAATCGTGGTGTCGCATGGGTAACAGTCTTCCTAGGACAACAGTAAACTACATGGCTACACTTTGCTACACCGAGGAGCGGTGTGTTGGTTCCTAAGACCATGGGAAATAGGTGTTTTCCGAGGGTCTGAGGCGACCCCTGTGAAAGGGTCGTTCGACCCCCAAAGGGGTCGCGACCCACAGTTTGAGAACTGCTGGTCTAAAGGAAGACAATGTTCACAAAACTACGATCACCTGCTACCTCAATGGTAAGACAGATGGATTGTTTTGAAGTCACGTCATATGGAAAATCATGACCAAAACGTGGAAAACGCTCTGTACATACATGGGAGTTCACAGTTTTTTGTTGTGTATGTGTGTGTGTGTGTGTGTGTGTGTGTGTTTTTATTTTAATAAATTCTGATCCCCTTGACTACTCCTGTCTTCTTTGCTTTCAGGCTCTCGAGCTGTACTTGGAAAAATGCAACAATCAAATTGATGACATCGTCACCCTGGTCCGCGGCAAACTGTCCAAGCAGAACCGCGTGACCCTGGGGGCCCTGGTGGTGCTGGACGTGCACGCCCGGGACGTGCTCATGAGCCTCGTCAACAAGAGGGTCAGCGACGACAGTGACTTCCAGTGGCTGAGCCAGCTCCGCTACTACTGGCAGGTGAGCGCAGCCCGGGACGCCACGCAGCGCCCTCCCCGCGCCTTGCTCTGCGCTCAGCGCCTGCTCGCCGGGGGCCGGCATCAGTGACCGGGATTTCTGGCTGACAGCTGGCTCTGCCCAGGCACGCGTCCTGCAGATTGAAGATGGAGGCAGCCACAAGCTCTACCTCCAAACCTGTATCCGTAGCTGCTCCAGCTGCGCAGCGCCAAATGGCCAGTTACACAGACACACATGAGCTCACCCAGACACACACCCATCCGGAGTAATTATGACAATGTTCTCATTTTCTTCCTTCCTTCCTTCCTTCCTTCCTTCCTTCCTTCCTTCCTTCCTTCCTTCCTTCCTTCCTTCCTTCCTTCTAAAATATACAGTGGTACCTCGAGATGCGAGTTTAATTCGTTCCATAACCTTGAGGCCTGGGAAACTATGAGACGCTCGAGTCGCGGTAAACTGGTGGGTCGTGTGCAGCCGGCCGATCCGCGCGATGACTCCCATCTCAAATGTTGCTCGTATTTCAAAGCAAAAATCGCTCGCTCGACGGCTCATATCTCAAAAATCTCATATGTTAGGGCACTCGTATCTCGAGGTCCCACTGTATCTTTATTGATTTCAGAGAGGAAGGGAAAGGGAAAGAGAGATGGAAACATCAACGATGAGAGAGAATCATTGATTGGCGGCCTCCCGCTGCACGTCCCCTAATGGGGATCAAGCCCGCAACCCAGGCATGTGCCCTTGACCGGAATCGAACCTGGGGCCCTTCAGTCCACAGGCTGATGCTCTACCCACTGAGCCAAACCAGCCAGGGCAAGTGTTCTCATTTTCAGCGAGCGCTGATGCTTCCTGAATCCGCACAATGCTGGAACTAGTCAGCTGAGAGTCTGCATTTATAGATTACTCGGGACGTCGATGGAAAGTGCAAATCAGACGGTCTCCGTGGGATTCAGTCACTGAAACTCTCTCTTGCTCATCGGTTGAAGGAACCGGAAACATCATCGGGGAGGAAGGCTCTCATCAGGGCACCGGGTAGCTGCGATGGCCGCCCGGGGGGAGGTAGGAGGAGCAGGGACACTCAGTACCGCGGGAAAGGTGGGCCTGCTGAGAGTGGAAGAGAAAGCTCACCACCGGGGATCCGGCCTCTGGAGTTCTCATCAGATTCTGTTCGCTTATGTGAAAGGCTCGGGGAGGTGGGGTAAGAGGAGAGAAGGGGCAAGAAGCGGAACTCGGGAAAAATAGGTGAGAGGCAGTGTGTGCAGTGGCGAGGGGCTCAGACTGTGGCCTCATTGTTTCAGGTCCCCCGCGCCCCCCCTCCGCCCCCTGAGAACGGATGTATGACCAGGCAAGTTACCTACTCACTCTAAGCATCAATTTCCTTATCTGGAAAAGGGTGATCGTGAAAACGCCCGCGAGAGAGTGAAAATTAATTTAATAAGTGGTCAAGCTAGAGGAGAATAATGAATGATCAGAAAGAGAAATTACGAGAACAACCCCAATTACAATTGCATCAAAAAGGAGGAAATGGCCGAAACTGGTTTGGCTCAGTGGAGAGAGCAGAGCGTTGGTCTGCGGATTGAAAGGTCCCAGGTTCGATTCTGGTCAAGGGCATGTACCTTGGTTGCGGGCACATGCCCATTAGGGGGCATGCAGAAGGCGGCTGATGGATGTTTCTCTCTCATCGATGTTTCCAATTTTTTATCCTTCTCCCTTCCTCTCTGTAAAAATCAATAAAGTATATTAAAAAAAAAAAAAAGGAGATGCCTTGGAATAAACATAACCAAGGAGATGAAGGACCTGTACACTGAAAATGAGAAGACACGATGAAAGAAACTGAAGAACACACAAATAAAAGTAAAGACCTCAATAAAATAAAGTTAAAAGTGTAAGCAACTTAAAAAAAGAAAATACAGGAGTGATAAGGAACGAATATCTTTTCCCAAGATATTCTAGAGGAAAAATTGAAGCCAATGACTTCAGTTACTTCGACAAGGAAATCAGATACTGAATTCGTCTACGGAATTAAACAAACTTTAAAGATGTTGTTTAGAAGAGGGCCTTTGCTTATAAAAGGGCTGGAGACTTCATGTTATTTGGAATTCCAATATTTGGGCTAACTTTATGTTATCTGCTCCGTCCTAGGACAATAACTTGGAGACAAAGATGATCAATGCCGGCTTGCGATACGGGTATGAATACCTGGGCAACTCCCCTCGGCTGGTGATCACGCCGCTCACCGATCGATGCTACAGGTAAGCGCGTCCACCTCAGGAGCCATTGGGAATAACTTCCACGCGTCTCTAGACCACGCTTTTCTTAGAAAGACCAAATCATTTTCCGCTCCACAACGTATCCTGCGTTACCTTTTCCTGGACCAGTGGTTCTCAAACTTTCTAATGCCACGCGAGACCCTTTAAGACAGTTCCTCGTGTGGTGGTGACCCCCAACCATAAAATTATTTTTGTTGCTACTTCATAATTGTCATTTTGCTACTGTTAATGAATCGTCATGTAAATATCTGTGTTTTCCCATGGTCTTAGGCTCTACAGCAGCGGTTCTCAACCTTGGGTCTCGACAGACCAGCAGAAAACATGGATATTTACATGACGATTCATAACAGTAGCAAAATTACAGTTATGGATTTCTCTCTCTGTGTCTCTCTCTTTTCTCTCTCTCTCTCTTTCTCTCTGTCTGTCTCTTTCTCTCCCTCTCTCCCCCTTCTCTCTCTCTCTCTCTCTCTCTCTCTCTCTCTCTCTCTCTCCTCTCTCTCTCCCTCTCTTTCTCCTCTCTCTCTCTCCCTCTCTCTTTCTGTCTCTCTCTCTGTCTCTCTGTGTGTGTGTGTCTGTCTGTCTCTCTCCTCTCCCTCTCTCTCTCCTCTCTCTTTCTCTTTCTCTCTCTCCTCTCTCTTTCTCTCTCTCTTTCTCTCTCTCTGTCTCTCTCTCTTTCTCTGTGTCTGTCTTTCTCTCTCTCTCTCTTTCTCTCCCCTCTCTCTTTCTCCCTCTCTCTTTTCTCTCTTCTCTCTCTCTCTCTTTCTCCCTCTCTTCCTCTCTTCTCTCTCTCTCTCTCTCTCTCTCTCTCTCTCTCTCTCTCTCTCTCT
>JAAGEH010000413.1:2716011-2744886 GCA_011751065.1 Lasiurus cinereus | reverse complement strand
TCTCTCTCTCTCTCTCTCTCTCTCTCTCTCTCTCTCTCTCTCTCTCTTTCTCTCTCAGCTGTGGGGTGTCCACCTGGAGCAGCTTCACATTTCTGTCCGGGAGGCTCTGGGGTCTCCTCTGGTCTGGGGAGCACTGAGTGTTACCTTCCCGCGGGCGATGGGAAGGCGGGCTCCCCTGTCATGAAGGGGGTGCTTGTCCTCAGGCCCGTGTTGGAGCTCCGTCTCTCCTGCGGGGTCTCTCTGCCTCCTCAACAGGGGCTGGGGTGACGAGTCCCATTTGAGACGGCACAGGCCCTGGTGGACACAGGCGGGCGCTTCAGCTCCTCACCCTGCTCAGTTCTGAGGGCTTCTTTAAAAAAAAAAAATACGTTTTTATTGACTTCGGAGAGGAAGGGAGAGGGAGAGAGAGAGAGAAACATCCAGGACGAGAGAGCCCCACCTTGCTCCACAGATGCCTGTTGCTTACATTTCAAATATTTTTTTAGAATATATTTTATTGATTTTTTTCACAGAGAGGAAGGGAAAGGGATAGAAAGCCAGAAACATCGATGAGAGAGAGAGAGACATCGATCAGCCGCCTCCTGCACGCCCCACCCTGGGGATCAAGCCCGCAACCTGGGCCCGGGCCCCGACCGGGAACAGAACCCTGGCCTCCTGGTTCCTGGACTGATGCTCAACCACTGAGCCACACGGGCCAGGCCGGGGGCTTGCTTTCCTGTCTCTGTGTGGACGTGTATTCGCTTGGGAGGTGCGGACACCAGAGCAATAAGTCCCCGAAGCGCTTTTCCGGCTGCCCGTTCCCTCTTCCCTGGCCGTTTTCTCTCCATTCTCAATGCCCGCGCTGGCTTCCCTGACGCAGCTTGCCCGTGAGCTTGCAGCAGGGGTGGGCCGTTCGGGTGAGCAGAGTTCTCCCTGGACGTCAGCACAGACCCTCAACCGTGAATCTGTTTAGATGCGTCCTGCATGCAGCTGCTCGGAAGTAAAACACAATAACAGACAGAGCGTCGTGCAAGGAGGTGGGCGGTGGGCAGGGCCAGAGGGCAGGAGGGGCGGTGGGCAGGGCCAGAGGGCAGGAGGAGCTGCTGGAGGAGGAAGTGGGGGTGCCTCTCCTCGGACACGCTCCCTCCCCTGCAGCCTGCTCCCGGAGCCCCACCGTGCTCCACAGAGGCCTGTTGCTTGCATTTCAAATATATATTTTTTAAATATATTTTTATTGATTTTTCACAGAGAGGAAGGGAGAGGGATAGAAAGCTAGAAACATCGATGAGAGAGAGACATCGATCAGCTGCCTCCTGCACGCCCCCTACTGGGGATGTGCCCGCCACCAAGGTACATGCCCTTGACCGGAATCGAACCGGGACCTTTCAGCCCGCAGGCCGATGCTCTGTCCACTGAGCCACGCCAGTTTGGGCCTGTTGCTTGCCTTTCAGAACGCTGTTCGGAGCCCTGCACCTGCACCTCGGGGGCGCGCCCGAGGGCCCCGCTGGCACGGGGAAGACGGAAACCACCAAAGACTTGGCCAAGGCCGTGGCCAAGCAGTGCGTTGTGTTCAACTGCTCCGACGGCCTGGACTACCTGGCTTTAGGAAAGTTCTTCAAGGTTTGAGTCCACACATCATTTTTTTTTATTCGCTTTTATAATATGATACCTGCTCGGAGAGGGGAGTGATGGAACCCTAGAGGCCCGGTGAGTGAAAGTTCATGCACTGGACGGGGGCGGGGGTGTCCCTCAGCCCGGCCTGCCCCCCCTCTCACAGTCCGGGGAGCCCTCAGGGGCGGCGATGAGGAGAAGGCAATGCCCCCATCACCCCTCTGCTGCTGCCACTGCCGGCAGCGCCAGCCTCGGCCAGCCCTGCACACAGCCCGTGTGATGCAGCGTTAGCTCCCTCACCTACAGATGTGCATGCATCCCTGCCGGGCACACCCCCGGTTCTCAGGGCAACGTGCCTACATACATATACAGCCCAGGTCCAGTGTACATGCCACAAACATACGTGAAGCAAAACCTTTAAAAAATGAATCCGAATCTGGACTGAGCTACTCTGGCTTGATTTTCCGGCTTTCCCTATGACCAGTGGTGCACGCGGGTGAGGTAGCTGGGAGCTGGGATGGTCTCAAACTATGCTGTTGGCTTCTTTTTATTATTATTTAAATATATCTTATTGATTTTTTACAGAGAGGAAGGGAGAGGGATATAAAGTCAGAAACATTGATGAGAGAGAGAGACATCGATCAGCCGCCTCCTGCACACCCCCCACTGGAGATGTGCCCGCAACCAAGGTACATGCCCTTGACCGGAATCGAACCTGGGACCTTTTGGTCCGAAGGCTGACACTCTATCCACTGAGCCACACCGGTCTCAGCTGCTGTTGGCTTTTAAGGTCCTCAGACCACAGCTCAGGCTCATGGGCAACCACGATCATCTTACTTAGAGGATTATCACAGCCCCTCCCCTGGTCCCTGTAGAAAGGGCAAAGAAAATCTACCAGCCAACAAATCAAGACGGGCTTTGAAACTAAAGGTGTACATCCAAATGCTAAAAAAAACCTACAGCAAGTAAAGAGAATCCATTGGGAAATTCTTCCAATCGATCAAACCCTTGGTTCATGCATAATAATGAGTCTGGGAATAAGAAGAGCCATCTTTAAAGATAAAGAGGAAGAGCCATTTCCTCCGAGAGATTTGAAACCCTTGCCCCGATGAGGTGAAAATGCGACATTTCCGTGCAAGGTTTCATCGGCCGAAACTGAAAAATGCCTTTCCCTGTCCTCGCAGGGACTGTTATCGTGCGGAGCCTGGGCTTGCTTTGATGAGTTTAACAGGATTGATTTGGAAGTGCTGTCGGTGGTCGCCCAACAGATTCTCACTATCCAGAGAGGTACGGGGCTGGGCTGTGGTTGGGTGAGGGGGGGAAAGTAGAACTGGGGGGTGGGTAACGAAGGACAGGAGTCACAGCGACCTGTGGAATCGCCCCGTCATCTCCCTCCTGCTCGCCCACAGGCATTAACGCGGGCGCCGAGACCCTGGTGTTTGAAGGAACCGAGCTGAAGCTCGACCCCACCTGCGCCGTCTTTATCACCATGAACCCGGGCTATGCCGGGCGCTCGGAGCTGCCGGACAACCTGAAGGTACGCCCAGGGCGGTGAGGTCATCCGTGTCCTTCCTGTGTGGTACAGTCCACGCGTGAAAGGAAAATACACGCTACCCTGGAATTTTACGCACATTTGCTTTGAGGCATCCTATTTAACTTTTTTAAAAAATATATATTTTATTGATTTTTTACAGAAAGGAAGGGAGAGGGACAGAAAGTCAGAAACATCGATGAGAGAGAGACATGGATCAGCCGCCTCCTGCACACCTCCTACTGGGGATGTGCCCGCAAGCAAGGTCCATGCCCTTGACCGGAATCGAACCCGGGACCCTTCAGTCCGGCAGGCTGATGCTCTATCCACTGAGCCAAATCGGTCTTGGCTTATTTAACTTTTAGGAAGTAATGTTTAAAGCGGTGAGGCCCTTTAGAGAATAAATGTGCAAGCCAGAAAGAGTTTCCAACACTTGTATTGAACATTTGTGGTAATGGTAGAAAATACAGGAAATAACGAGAAAGGTACCCATCCGACTGCTTGCTGTAGTGTATCCTCCCATCTTAAATGTCTTTCAAGATGTTAGTTTTAAACGCTGAAATCAGATAACTGTGTATATACAGGGTGTGTTTTTTTTCCCAAGAGTTTATTATAGCTCAAGCATTTTCCTGTCTTGATAAACATAATTCTATACATTTACTGAACTGCAGAGCTTACTGTTGGACATTTACGTTGCTTTTAGTTTTCCGGGGTTTGTAAATAATATTGCAAAGGGCAGTTTTTACTTAAGTTTTTTCTCTGTTTTAAAATATTTTCTTAGCGCGAGTCATAGGA
Organism: Lasiurus cinereus; assembly: GCA_011751065.1. Classification (NCBI taxonomy): domain Eukaryota; kingdom Metazoa; phylum Chordata; class Mammalia; order Chiroptera; family Vespertilionidae; genus Lasiurus; species Lasiurus cinereus. The sequence goes on along the minus strand of JAAGEH010000413.1, from coordinate 2,740,970 downwards.
CAAAGAGCTCTGTTGCTGAATTGCCTTCTAACACAGGTCGAAACAATTTTACACACCACGGCAACTCCCAATTCTCATTGATACCTCGCCCTGCTTTTACTTATTTATTTATTTATTTATTTTATTTTTATTTTTAAAATATATTTTATTGATTTTTCACAGAGAGGAAGGGAGAGAGAGAGAGAGAGAGTTAGAAACATCAATGAGAGAGAGACATCAATCAGCTGCCTCCTGCACGCCCCCTACTGGGGATGTGCCCACCACCAAGGTACATGCTCTTGACAGGAATCAAACCCGGGACCCTTCAGTCCACAGGCCGACGCTCTATCCACTGAGCCAAACCGGTTTCGGCTTTTTTTAATTTTTTAAAAAAAAAATAGAAATACACTTTCCCAGTTGAATAGATGAGGATCTTCACTTTTCTGGTGGCGGCATGTTTATGGCTAGTGCACAGAGAGCAGTGCTGAGGAAGAATGAGGCGGTAAATGCGGCTCCAAACCCACCTTCTGGCTCTCGAGCCTGCGTTCCTGCCATCCTGATGCCAGTGCCTCCTCTCCATCCAGATGAGAAGCCGGGGTCTTGGGCCATCCCTGCAGAGTCCCAGGCACTTCCCATGACGTGCTGCTTCCCCAGAGGAATAGCACGTAGTTGATCCATTGACATTCGGGTTAAGTAATAATTCACTAGAGATTTAAGTAGGATAGAAATTTGACAACACGAATTGACCAACAAAATAAGACCCAAAGGATGGAGGCACGGGACAGGCTGACACACCTCAGTGTGGAGTTAGGGAGACAGGGGGAGAGAAACCAAAGGACTCATATACTTACATGGACATGGGGGCAGTAGGGTGGTGAAGACCTGGGGTGGTGGAGAGGGGAAAGGGAGACAGTTATAATACTATCAACAATAAAAAATATTTTAAAAACGAAATTTGAAAGTTCTTAAAACGATGCAAGGAAAATCTACACCAATAAAGGAGAAATATTCAAATTGACCATACCTCTGCAACACCCACCAGCCAATCAGGACTGTGTATGCAAATTAACCCAACAAAGATGGCCGGTTAATTTGCATGCACAGACGCGTAGTGGCCCGATGGGGTGAAACACCTGCTATGAGGGGAAGGGTGGGGGGCAGAGGGAGCTACAGGAGTGGCGCTCAGGCTAGAGCGAACACTGAAGGCTCCGTCCGGAGAGAAGGCAGGCCTATGGCACGAATCTTCGTGCAACGGGCCTCTAGTATTTCTACAAAAAGTTAAGGCTACATTTCTTATAGAGTGCTTGTACCTGTGTGATTTGGACACTGTACTGGAATAATGTTGCTGACGAGAGCTGTCACAGCCTGTGAAATGGGGAGAGGATTGTCTGTGAGGCCTTTTCACAAGCACCGCGTCCCCCACTCCCGCAGGCCCTCTTCCGGACGGTAGCCATGATGGTGCCCGACTATGCCATGATTGCCGAGATCGTCCTGTACTCCTGCGGCTTCGTCACCGCGCGGCCCCTGTCCGTGAAGATCGTGGCCACTTACCGCCTGTGCTCGGAGCAGCTGTCCTCGCAGCACCACTACGACTACGGCATGCGGGCCGTGAAGTCGGTGCTCACGGCCGCCGGGAACCTGAAGGTAGAGGGCCGCTGATTTCCCGCCTGAGCTCCCCCCTGGGGTACCCCAGGACCACCTGTCTTCCCCGGGTTCCAGCAACTGAGAAACAGTCAATCGTGGTACAGTGGTACCTCGAGATACGAGTTTAATTCGTTCCGTAACCTTGAGGCGTGGGAAACTATGAGACGCTCAAGTCGGGGTAAACTGGTGGGTCGTGTGCAGCCGGCCGATCTGCGCGATACGAGTAATCACTCGTATCTCAACTGTTGCTCCTATTTCAACGCTCCCTCAACGGCTCGTATCTCAAAAATCTCGTATGTTCGGGCACTCGTATCTCGAGGTACCACTGTACTACAAACCTGATTATTTGACCACGTGAAAAGAGAATTTTATGATCTGTTAAACTTGAGACATGTAATTCTCAGTGATCTGAGTTCTGTTCCATCATTTTTTAATGTAGAAACGAGGTACCACCAAGGAGTTTCATTCTTGGTTGCTGAGAAATATTTCGAAGGCTTTCCTGCTACATAAACAATACAGCTGTAAAGGAAGTGATGCATAATCAATACACACAAAAGTCCCTAAACATTGTCACTTAATATAATTTCACCGTTGCAACTAACTGGTATAGACTAACAGGTAGAGATTCGCCATATAATGTTGGCATGTTAAAATGGTCTGAACCACAAGGATAGATGAAAAACCCAAGTATTTTAGGGCGTGGGTAACTTTTTTCTTTAAATATATTTTATTGATCTTTTTTTTACAGAGAGGAAAGGAGAGGGATAGAAAGTTAGAAACATCGATGAGAGAGAGAGACATCCATCAGCTGCCTCCTGCACGCCCCCACTGGGGATGTGCCCACTACCAAGATACATGCCCCTGACCGGAATGGAACCTGGGACCCTTCAGTCCGCAGGCCGACGCTTTATCCACTGAGCCAAACCGGTTTTTGGCTAGGACGTGGGTAACTTTTCAGTGGTAGCATCTTGTGGAACCAGAAAATACGACTGTGCATTCGTTCTTTATGAAAGCGAGCAAGATAAGCTATAGTTAACGGACAAATGCAAACGGCGACCTTGAAATTGATAACATGTTCACGAAATCATGATTTGGAAGAGATTCTAAAATATATCCTCCATGACTAAGAACAACGGCCTGCATTTTTATCTTCTATAATAATGTGGCCGAGAATCCTGATAGATAGTGTTGATGTCCTTCCTATTTTGCACGAGCCTAATATGTCATGGTTTCTTGTCTTTTTTGCAATAAACAAATGCAGCTAGAAGCCACGATTTGCATTAACCCGGCGTGTCACGATGGCTTTGCGGTCAGATAATGGGAGAGATAATGCACATCCCCCTGTCTGTCACCGCTGACATATCCTGACTCTGGAACTGAGTTCTTAAAGCTACTACACAGCCAACGAACCCCATCCTTCCCTGCCCAAAGCTCATGGAGAATGCTTCGCCTTGAATATTTTAAACTTTGTTTCTGTGACATCAAGAAAGGATGTAAACATTTGCTTTAAAATAACAGCCTCTCAGATAACCAAATTACCTTCTGACGCGGCATCACCTGCGTGTGGTCAGATGGCTCCACAGACAGAGTCCCCATGAGCGGGGCTGGCTTGGGGCCTGGGAGCCCTGGAGATGCAGAGGCCCTGAACTTGACTGCCAGCCTCTGAGGCTCCGGTCCGTGAAGGGGGGACATGGGGTTCATCAGGCAGAAAGGCTCTGAAGAACAGGCAGAGGGCCCCTGGAAAATTAAGTGCAAGGTGATGGGAGAACCTTTGGAGGGAGCTGTTGAGCGAAGTATTGACGCCGGAAGAAATAATCCTGAGTGCGGATTTTTTGTGAATTATGTGAACCTAAGGGGCATGAGCCACAGGTTCCGAGTCCAACCAGTAAACTCTGGTGTTAGCACAGGTGTTTTGAAATGTAATGTAAGTTTTCTGAAACACCTGCTACTTAAGCGACTTGGCACATGAGCCCGCCGTTTCCCTCCTGTCTGGCACACACTAACACATACCTGTCCTCAGCTCCCAGCCAGCATGCTGCTCCCTGCCCCTCCCCCAAACACGTGCACACACTTTATTTTTTTATTTTTTATCAGATGAGCTGTGTTCGTTTTCCCATACATTCCGAAGCCAGCTGGTATGTCCCTGTCGTGATGTCATTTAATTAAATGTCAAGGAAGTGGACGCTATCCCCACGTGAAGAGTTTTGTTTTTATGAAAACCAAGTTCATTGTTCAAGAAAGATTCAGTAAGATGAAAGGCAAACACACACACACACACACACACACACACACACACACACAAATGAATTTGAATTAGGCATGGAAAGTACAGTATATAAGACTGGCAAAAAAAAAACAACCTTAAAAATTGATAAGGATGCTAGATTGTTTCACAAGTACCTGAAGAGCTTTTCCCCTTTAAGAAAACAAAACCCGACACCACAACTCTGGATGGAGCAGGTGATGCATCCTTGATGTGTTTTTTATTTTTATTTTTGGAAGAAAATGGGTGCCGAGCTCTACACTCAGAGAGGAGGCTTTGGCTTCAAAATACAGTGGCACCTCGAGATACGAGCGCCCTAACATACGAGATTTTTGAGATACGAGCCATGGAGCGAGCGATTTTTGCTTTGAAATACGAGCAACAGTTGAGATAGGAGTCATCGCGCGGATCGGCCGGCTGCACACGACCCACCAGTTTACCGCGACTCAAGCGTCTCATCGTTTCCCACGCCTCAAGGTTACAGAACGAATTAAACTCGTATCTCGAGGTACTACTGTATTCAGGCAAATAACTGAATGTTTATATTTTTCAAATGTAAATGCATCTTTTAAAAATGATTGCCCACTTCTAATGACTGTTTCCACGTAACCAGCCCATCACTATGTCTTGAATGCATAGGACAAGCCAGCTCTTGCCCATAGGGAACCAGTGGCTGGTCCCACCCTGTACTGAATTCGTGCCCTTAGCTTGTAACGTGGAGCATCCGTGAAGAGGTAGCTAGTTCAGCCTAGGTTTTTGAGACTCACCGGTAGAGAATTCAACCAGAATCAAGGCCAGTTTCTAAAATGAACAACTATCCAGCTGAATGGAAATGATTCCTAATTGTGCCTGGGTTTCAATCGCCCTTGGGGCTGTGTATGTGTGTGTGTGTGTGTGTGCGCGCGCGCCTGTGTGGAAATGTGGGGGCACAAGTCAACAAACTCTGGCATCATCATGCATATCTCTTTCTTTCAGCTGAAATACCCAAATGAAAATGAAGAAATCTTGCTGCTTAGATCGATTATTGATGTGAATCTGCCCAAATTTTTGTCCCACGATTTACCGCTCTTTGAGGTAAGCACGTTTATTATCCGAATGTAGCAAAACCCTCACAGCCATGCTCTTATCAAACGGTTGGGAGTGGGCAACTCCCTGAGAAAGCTTCCTCTTCAGAAAGCAAGGGTCTGGCCAGAGACATCCAGATCGTTCCATGTGTGTGTGACGGGTGTTTAGCTAACTTGGCTGCTTCAGATGACTTTTAACAACTTGGGGTTTTAAAATAGTACACAATGCTGCCGAGACCGGTTTGGCTCAGTGGATAAAGCGTCGGCCTGCAGACTGAAAGGTCCCGGGTTCGATTCCGGTCAAGGGCATGTACCTGGCTTGCGGGCACATCTCCAGTAGAGGGGGTGCAGGAGGCGGCTGATCGATGTCTCTCTCTCATCGATGTTTCTGACTTTCTATACCTCTCCCTTCCTTTCTGTGAAAAATCAATAAAATATATTTTTAAAAAAATAGTACACAATGCAATAGCACGCACACGTTACACAATGTGCTTGCTTATAAATTACACTGGACGGTAGGCTCTGTGAAGGAAGTCATCGGTCTAACACAGCTCTGGCCCCCTTGCACAGATCAGGGACTTGGTAAGTGTTGCTAAACTAGTGATTGGGGTAAGCAATACACCAATCAGCTTAATTTCTTGGAAAGAGTGCCATCGCTACGATGAACTTGTTTTCTCAGGGCGATTTAAGATGAGAGCAACGCATGTGGATCCTGTCCTGTTTTAAAGATGAGATTATGAATGCTCGAGAAGGAGCGAACGATGTTTACAGTTTCTGTCCTATGACTTGATTCCATGCGTTTCTGTTCCCCATTTCAGGGGGAGGCGATCGGGGAGGCCTGGGCTTCTGAGGATTAGCTGTTGCACGACGTGTCGCCTGGAAGTGCAGGCAGTTAGCTCCTGGGGGTGAGGACTGCTGTTGTCTGCTGTCATCTGCTGTCATCTGCTGTCATGAGTGCATAATATATAATTTATCTACATTAAATTCTCAACAACGCAAATACAAATGGCAGCAGAAGGCAAAGCAACGCTCACCCGGGGATGGAGGAGGAGGCAGGGGGAGAGAAGGGAAGGGGGTGACAGAAGGTGACAGGAAACTTGGGGAGTGACAGATGGGTGACTATCTGGGTAGACTTGATCATTCCCCTTACCGAACTGTGCACTTACAATGTATACAACTTATTGTAGGTCAACCCTATCGCTAGGAAACTGTTAAAGTGCTGTTAACGATGACGTCACGACTTTCTTTCCATCACTATTAAATGCGAGGAGGAGAGAAGTTGTATCACGTTTATGTGTGTATAAATTTATATAAAAGTATGTCTTTATGTATATATGTGTGTGCATAGAGAGATGGATAGATAGATAGGTAGGTAGGTAGATAGCAAATGCATAAATATGGACTATAAATCCCCAAACCATCTGTTTCATCAGGGAATTACTTCAGACTTGTTTCCGGGGGTGAAGTTGCCGAAACCAGATTATCACGACTTGCTGACGGCCATCAAAGACAACTGCGAGGCCATGAACTTGCAGATGACCAGCTTCTTTTCGGAGAAGATCCTCCAGATCTATGAGATGATGATCGTGCGTCACGGCTTCATGATTGTCGGAGAGCCGTTTGGAGGAAAGACCAGTGCCTATCGCGTCTTAGCTGGATCCCTCAATGACATATGTGAAAAGGTCAGTGCATGGATAAGCGCATTATTTTATTATAATCAAGATAGGATCTATGGTCATTTTAAAAGACAACTCAAGGGAGCAAGTTGGAATCATGAAAAAAATGAGTCAGAGAGAAAACTGAAGTGGAAAAGTTATAGGAAGCAAATAGGAAGCTCAGCATATAAAGGTTATGCCGCCTATTTTCCTCTCAATCTTTTACTTCTGGTTTTAAAATGCTTAATTATAAAGGTAGCGTGAGGTCATTGTAACAAAAAGTCTGGAAACATGAAAAATCTGATGGTTTTGTTCTCATACTTTTAGGAGAGTATTTTCTATTTTTTATTTTCTGGGCGGTTATAATTGTAATGAAAACTTCTAATACTGGCTGATTGTAGTATGGAATTTGAAATGTGTCTGGTGTCTGGTGTGTGTTATATAATACATGTGCATGTATACCTATAATAATAAAAGCATAATATGCTAATTAAGACCAGACAGCCCGACGACCTTCCAGACATCATTCTGGATGTCCTTCTAGATGAGGTGTAGCAGCAGAAGCCAAGGCAGAGTGGTTAGGAGCTATCAGGCAGGCAGGCGAGCAGTTAGGGGCGATCAGTCAGGCCGGCAAATGGTTAGAGGTGATCAGGCAGGCAGGTGAGCAGTTAGGGGCAATCAGACATGCAGGCAAACAATTAGGGGCAATCAGGCAGGCAGGCAAGAGTTTAGGGGTGATCAAACAAGCAGGCAGAGGGGTTAGGGGTGATCAGGCAGGCAGGCGAGTGGTTAGGAGCCAGTGGTCCCGGATTGCAAGAGGGATGTCCAACCAACTGCCAGTTTAGGCCTGATCCCGCATCGACCTAAACCAGCATTCAGACAGCCCCTGAGGGGTCCTAGATTGCAAGAGGGTACAGGTCAGGCTGAGGGGCCCCTCCCTCAGGCACAGATTTTGTGCGTCGGGCCTCCATTATATAACGGTAAGTATATTATTCAAAATTCCTGTCCTACACATGGCAGTCAGGTCTGCTTTGATATGTTGGACTGGGAATGAGGCTGCTTTAAACTCTCCGACTAATACTGCATTTCTGGCTACTGTGTTTTGAATAGTTTTTGCTTCAAATATGTCGGTGTTCGTAGCCTGTGTGGGACTCGCTACCATTATCTGCTCACTCCCCCCTTCAACCAGCGTAAAGGGATGGGCTTGTTCTGTTACTGGCCTTGCACCCCCTGATCTAAGGGCAGTGCTGTCACCCACACTTTCTCCTGGCACAGGAGCTATCAGGCAGGCAGGTGAGCAGTTAGGGGCAATCAGGCAGGCAGGCAAATGGTTAGAGGTGATCAGGCAGGCCTGTGTCTTTCACTGTAACCCTGGGGGTCACTGTGAGTTTCTTTCTATGGAGAGTACATAGTGTGGATTTTATTTTCTCCAGGCTGATGGTCCTTCTCTTTTCACGGGGGGACTTAAGTTCATTTCTACTTATTACAGAAACTGAGACTCTAGTTATTTCTGTCACCTGCTTCCCTTGCTCTATGCACAGTTATCTATGATAATACAAGCGTCGTATGCTAATTAGACCGGACAGCCGGACCACCTTCCAGACGTCCTTCCGGACAACCTTCTGAATGAAGCCGGGGCTGTGAGGGCCGAGGCCAGCTGCCCCAGTTGCGAGGGCTGAGCCCCTTGCACGAATTTCATGCATCGGGCCTCTGGAGCAGTGGTTCTCAACCTGTGGGTCGTGACCTGTTTTCTGATGGTCTTAGGCTCTCCAGCAGTGACCCACAGGTTGAGAACCGCTAGCAGGGTGGCCTAAGACCATCAGAAAACACAGATATTTACATGACGATTCACCACCACACGAGGAACTGTATTAAAGGGTCGCGGCATTAGAGAGGTTGAGAACCGCTGCTCTAGAGTTTTCTCTAAAGACACTGCTCTGCAAAACATCAGTAAGTACATCGGTTGATTCTTTTTCCCATTCAGGGGTTAATGGAAGAAAACAAGGTTCAGATCACTGTCCTGAACCCCAAGTCGGTCACCATGGGCCAGCTGTACGGGCAGTTCGACCAGGTGTCCCACGAGTGGTCGGACGGGGTCCTGGCGGTCAGCTTCAGGGCCTTCGCCTCCTCGGTGGTGAGTGCTCGCTTGTTGGCACGTTTGGAAACCCGTGCTGTTTCCTTCTCTCCGCCGTCTGGCCCTCTCGGATGTCTCTGACACGCATGCTTAGAGCAAGACGTTCACTTAGCGCAGACCCCGCGGCATTTCATGAAGAACCTCTTTCACACACAGGCGGGCTGGGACCTTGTTGGCCAGCGCCCCTGCCCCGGGGTGTGCAGCGTGGCCAGGAGGAAAAAGGAGGGGGAGAGGGTGCCTCGGGCTAGGTGGTCCAAGACGGAGAGCCCCCCAACCCTGATCACAGGGCCCTGCTGCTCCCTTGGGATGCTCCTCCCGGACCCGGGGGAGTGTGAGGGTGTGGGGGCCTGAGCCCAGGGCAGGTGCCTGTCCCACGGATTCATGCAGTTGCCATGGGGACTGAGGATGTGCTGAGATGGACTCAAAGTGCTCAACACTTCAAGTGCACTTGGCTGACCTTGAGCCAGGGTACTGCCCTGTACATGAAGAGGCTGCCCCGAGCGCAGAGCCTGTGTCTGCACCAGCCAGCGAACGCCCGGCAAGGCGGGCTGAGCGTTTCCTACCGTCAGACACCGTGTGAATGTTTGGTGTTTCCTTGCGGGGGACCGTGCGTGTGAGGTTGATATGAATGGACCACACGAGGTAGTCCAGCCCATGAGGGTGTGTACTGTGTCTGGGTGGAGGGGACACAGCGTGGGACTTAGCACACAGGGTAAGTCACCTGCAGGAGCACAGCGCTGCACGGAGTCACACACCCCAAATGGAAACGCAGTTCTGTTTCTAGCGTATAATACTTTCCAAATCATGGTATATGTGAATTCAGAAACACTGAAAAAGGAAGGATCTTAAGATGCTCTATTGTGTCTTGTCCATGACATACACAGTGTGAGGCAAAACTAGGTTTGCAGTTGTGAATACACAAAACACAGGTTTATTATTATTATTAATCATTGTATTATTTTCCATACAACCAACTGTAAACCTACTTTCACCCCACTCTGTATAGGTCTCTTCAGTCTCTCCCCCCCCCCCACCTCTCTCTCTCTCTCTCCATATACACACACACACACAGTAGTACCTCGAGATACGAGTTTAGTTCATTCCGTAACCTTGAGGCGTGGGAAACTGTGAGACGCTCAGGTCGCAGTAAACTGGTAGGTCGTGTGCAGCCGATCTATGCGATGACTCCTATCTCAACTGTTGCTCGTATTTCAAAGCAAAAATCGCTCGCTCGATGGCTCATATCTCAAAAATCTTGTATGTTAGGGCACTCGTATCTCGAGGTACCACTATATATGTGTGTGTGTATGTATGTATGTATATATACATATATACATATATATACACTTTATTCTACATGTTATTTTTTAAAATATTTTATTGATTTGTTATAGAGAGAAAGGAAGAGGGATAGAGAGTCAGAAACATCGATGAGAGAGAAACATCCATCAGTCACCTCTTGCACGCTCCCTACTGGGGATGTGCCTGAAACCAAGGTACATGCCCTTGACCGGAATCGAACCTGGGACCTTTCAGTCTGCAGGCTGATGCTCTATCCACTGAGCCAAACCAGAGGGCTCTACATGTTCTTTATTATATATACTTTATTCACCTGTGTACGTCATTCAAAAGGGGCCTTTCCATTTTCACGGTGGAATTAATTTTAAGAGTGCTACATGTTACTTTGAAACCTTATTGAGCCATCTCCTCACCTTATCATCATCACATTTTCTCCCTGCCTCCGCCCCGTGCGTCACCCAGACACCAGACAGGAAGTGGCTGGTCTTTGATGGCCCGGTGGACGCCGTGTGGATCGAGAACATGAACACTGTGCTGGATGACAACAAGAAGCTGTGCCTGATGAGCGGGGAGATCATTCAGATGTCGCCGCAGATGAACCTCATCTTCGAGCCCATGGACTTGGAGGTCGCTTCTCCCGCCACCGTAAGTGCTCTGTCCGCACAGCTGCTTGTGCATCTGGAAACACCGTCTGTTACTTCTCTGCAGTAGGTGCTGCTTCTGTTGCATCGCGTTGACTTGGAGTGAAAAATACTCGTCAACGCCATTTGAAAAGAATCTGTGATTCTCCGGAGCAGACATACCTGTTGATGTACTTGGACAAATTTGAGTCTGGATGGGTGTTTTTTGTTTTTTTTTATTCCTCTTTGTGACCACCTGGTAAAGCCAGACAATTATTTATTTATTTACTTTTAAAAATATATTTTATTGATTTTTTTACAGAGAGGAAGGGAGAGGGATAGAGAGTTAGAAACATCGATGAGAGAGACACATTGATCAGCTGCCTCCTGCACGCCCCCTACTGGGGATGTACCCACAACCAAGGTACATGCCCTTGACCGGAATCGAACCTGGGACCTTTCAGTTTGCAGGCCGATGCTCTATCCACTGAGCCAAACCGGTTTTGGCCAGACAATAATTTAGATCATGGAAGTGAATAAAATTAAGCCCCCTTATCTCCCCCTCCCCAGCATTTGTAAGAACAGACGTGCCAGCCACATTTCTTCTGTAGCATTGTGTGGTTGCTCTTGCAGGTTTCCAGGTGTGGAATGATCTACATGGAGCCTCACATGCTAGGGTGGAGACCCCTCATGATGTCCTGGGTAAATCTCCTTCCTGCGACGCTCAATTCCACCCAGAAGGAATTTGTCGTGACCTTATTCGACAGAATGGTCCCCGTTTCCGTGGAATTTATCAGAAAGCACACAAAGGTAAGAGGGGTGGGAATTTCGAGACTGAAAAGAAGCAGCAGCTAATCCAAATGGCCCACTCGGCATGTCTGCGTGTATGGTCAACTACGAGATATTAAACTGATTTATTCACTGCTCAGACTAAACCCTTTCTGCTCGCTCAAGTGAAAAGATTTTTATTCAGATGCTATTCCATCAAAAATAGTTTGCGTGGTGTATCTTAGGGTTTGAGAAAATGTCTGGGTGCTAATCTTTCCTCTCTGAAAAAGAATCCCAGAAGCATCCCTGACCACATCTGGGTGAAAATGCTCTAAAACAGTGGTTCTCAACCTTCCTAAGGCCGCGACCCTTTAAGACAGCTCTTCATGTGGTAGTGACCCCCAACCATAAAATGATTTCCGTGGCTACTTCATCACTGTCATCTTGCTACTGTGATGAATTGTAATGTAAATATCTGATAGGCAGGATGTATTTTCATTGTTACAAATGGAACGTCATTAAAGCATAGGGATGAATCACAAAAACAATATGTCATTATATAGTGTGAAATATTTATTTCTAATGACAAATAAATGAAATTTTGTCTTGAATCGTGGTGTAGCATGGGTGACAGTCTTCCTATGACAACAGTAAACTACATGGCTACACGTTGCGACACCGAGGAGCGGTGTGTTGGTTCCTAAGACCATGGGAAATAGGTGTTTTCCACTGGTCTTAGGCGACCCCTGTGAAAGGGTCGTTCGACCCCCAAAGGGGTCGCGACCCACAGGTTGAGAACCACTGCTCTAAAACGTTGTCTAATTTCTAGTGGACTGTTGTATTTTAAGTCATTTTCAAGTGTGTGTTTTTTTTTTCCTACTAAATATCTTAGCAAATGAATTGCCTTCTCTGAAAGCATTTTTCATGTTGTAGGCGTAAAATTGGAATCTGTGTCTTGGGTTAAATTAACTAAGCACAGACAGTGAATTTTTAAACTTGGGATCCAGTGGTGGTAGAAGACATACTATACCCCCATGTGGGACCCACAGCGGCCACACTCTCGCCCCGGGAGTACATGCGTGCCTCAGTTTCCCTGCCTGTGAAACTAGAATTGTCACGATAGGCCCTTCTCCTAAGTACCGTGGCCGGCAGAACGAAATGAGTGCGATAACCATGAGCTGGTGCTCTCTTAATCAGAGCCTCGTCCCAATGAATTTGTTTTATCAACTCCGCTTTGCTGATTTTTTTTTTAGGAACTATCTCCTACTTCCGATACAAACTTAGTCCGCTCCTTAATGAACCTAATAGACTGTTTTATGGATGAATTTATCGACGAAGTGAAAGTGCGCGAGAGAAATGATCGCGAGGCTTACTCCTTGCTCGAGGTAAGGCCCTCTGCCTGTGGTCACGGGACGGAAAGCCATCAAAGTGCTTTCCCGGGTGCTTCCAAATTCCTAAAACTCGGCTTCCCCTGGGATGGGGGGCTGGGCAGGGGGCGGGAGGTCAGGCCTCACCGCAGGTGCTGGAGGGAAAGGCCCGGACGGGCAGATCTGTCGCAGTGGGAGGTTTGGGAAGAGCCCAGTGACCTTCTGAGGTCCGTCACGGAAATGTTGGGCTCCGGGGTCAGCCTCAGGAACGACCATTCTCCAAACCATCAGGCGCCATTGGGCCAGGAGATCCGCCTCCCTTCAACTGCCAGATCATAAACTCCTAAATTTTCTTCTCTTTTTTGTGTGACATATAAGTGTTTAAAATATGTACATGTGTGCATATCTGTGTATACATATGTATTTGGAGTGAGAAAAACAAGACAATATGTCATCTGTAAGCACATTTGTAAAATACAAGTAGAGTTATCAATAGACCTTGAATGTTCTCCGATAAAAATTCTATGTTGCTGGGAGGAACACTTCTCAGGCGGGCAATATGTTGCTCTTATTGCTTGTATTTTGTGAAATAAATTGTAAATTTGGTTTCAGCTAGTTTCCAGAGAGAGACAGTCGGTAAGTAATCTGGTGAACAGTGTCAAAAGCAGAGTCTCTAAGTTTTGTAAGTAGAGGCAGGACTGTGTCAGCGCTGCCAGTGAAAGGGGGTTTGACTGAGAAACAAGCGAACAGGTTTCCTTATTTTGAGATTGGCCTTGCCGTCTACCATGTCCCGTCTGCCTGAGTCCAGGAAGAAGAAAGTTCTAGTTAGGCAAGTAGTGCTCCAAGAGTTATTACAACAAACAAGCAAAAGAACAGGAATTTATTCTACTTTAAAAAAAAACAACACTCTATCAAAATTTAAATTTAAAAATGATGTATATTTTGGGTTGATTACTCCTTATGAAGATACTCTATTATATTTATAAAATTTATCTCAATGTTCTTGTTAATAGCAAGGCCCTGCCATATACTTAAATACCACGGGGTTTTTCAGAGTAGTCATTCGAAGTTTTCACTCTGGCTAGAAATTGTACTTTGCACGGTATTATCTCCTCTGATAGTAAGATTTTCATAAAACATGCCGTTTCATTAAAAAACTCATTATTACAGGATCTTGAGATAACCTATTATTGTCTATCAGCTTATTCATTTCCTTTCACAGGTATTAATCAGCTAATCTGATGCAAGCACCCAGGCTAGATTAGAGTCATTCTTTAATGCACTCTGTCTTTTCCTTTCTCCGACACAGGGCATTTTTATCTTCTCGCTGATATGGTCCATCGGTGCTTCTTGCAGAGATGACGATCGCTTGAAATTTAATAAGATTCTTCGGGAGCTAATGGAGGGTCCCATTTCAGACGTAACCCGAAATCGGTTTAAAATACTGAGCAGCGCTGAACAGATGTCTTCCAAAGCCCTCACTGTCCCGTTTCCGGAGAAGAAGACCATTTACGATTATCAGTTTGTCACCGAGGTAAGAGTTCTGAAGGAAGATCTGCCAGGACCGACCCGGCAGAGTCCCCTCCGAGACACAGGGCACCTCATGGCCTTGTGACGGCTCCGTCACCCCTGTTCACCTTACGCGACAGCGGGGAATCAGGAAGGTCAGACACACGGGGTCCGAGTCCTAATAGAACCCCTTTCTTCCTGTATGGCCGGGGCCTCGGTATCTAATCTCCCCGACCCCGTTTTACTCATTAATAAATAAGACGGAATAAATAACAACACCCGATGGGCAGGTCGCACTCACTAAACGAAATGACATGTGATCACGTGGGCTCCAGCGCCAGGGGCTTCCTGGTCAAGGACACGTCCGTCTTGGAGGTGCTCGGTGCAGCTGGCACTGCCCAGGAGCTCGGGGGTCCTGCGGGAGTGAGCGCGGTGGGGGGCTTAGTGGGTGCTCCCCCAGGATTTGCCACACAGATGGCACGTCTGATCTGGCTGCTGGTGGTTTACTTTTTGTGTTTTTTTAAAAATATATTTTATTGATTTTTCACAGAGAGGAAGGGAGAGGGATAGAGAGTCAGAAACATCGATGAGAGAGAGACATCGATCAGCCGCCTCCTGCACGCCCCCCCACTGGGGATGTGTCCGCCATCAAGGTACAGGCCCCTGACCGGAATCGAACCCAGGACCTTTCAATCCGCAGGCCGACGCTCTATCCACTGAGCTACACCGGTCTCGGCTACTGTTTGTTTTTGTGTAACAGCTCCCGTAAGTACTGTGTTGAGGACCAAGTTTAGGAATATATATATTATTTCACTCTATACAGATCCAAGTGGAATTGGGGTCACCCTCTATCCCCAATGGGTAATTTTATGGCCTTCTTTTCCCCCTTAAAAATGAGAACAGCCGGGCCGCGATAGCTCAGTGCTAGAGCATTGACCTGTGAACCAGGAGGTCATGGTTCTATTCCTGCAACCAGGGCACATGCCGGGCTGCAGGCTCCATCCCCAGTAGGGGGTTGGGGGTGCAGGAGGCAGCCAATCAATGATTCTATCTCATCATTCATGTTTCTGTCTCTCTCCCCCTCTCCCTTCCTCTCTGGAATCAGTAAAAATGTCTTTTTAAAAAATATTTATAACATAAGATTCCCTATTTGGCTCTTTATTATAAACAGGGGATAGGAAGATGGGAGCCATGGATAAAGAAACTGGCAGACGCCCCTCCCATCCCTAAAGACATGATGTTTAATGAGATCATCGTACCCACTCTGGACACGATCCGGACCTCGGCGTTGATGGAATTGTTAACCACCCATCAAAAGCCCTCAGTATTTGTGGGGCCCACAGGAACGGGGAAGAGTGCTTACATTATTGTAAGTATTGTAGACATTCGCATCTTAAAATGTGCATGGCGTTCCTCAGACTTTTTAAAGCCGCATGAAATAGTAGAGTTAATATTTTTAAATACTCAAGTATTTTGACATTAGATAGTTTTTGGGTCATTGCCTGTTTATTTTAGAAAATGGATTTATTTTAGAAAAATATAGGATGCCATCTTATATCACTATATTGCTGTCCCTTTTAAGGTATTTTAATAAAAATAGCTTGTCTAGGATGAAGAATTTTACATCCATTGAAAAGGTGTTTTAGTTAGTGACACTTGATATTTAATTTTATCAGTTAGTATCTGAATGTAGTAATAAGTGATGTAGTAATTTTACTAACAAGTTTTAGTGATTTTTAGTAATTTAATGATGTACTAATTTTTATTAATGATTTCTGGAATCATACTCACTGTGTGTCAGTTAAGAAAAGGCTAGCTGTTGTGACAGATGTAGCCCCAAATCTCAGTTGCTTTATGCATCCTGTTTAGGGGCCATTTGAGGTTAAGGGGTCATATCAATCAAAGACCAGTTCTTGTCTCTAGTTCCAGGTCTCTGAGGAGAAAAGGCTGGCTGCAATGAGCCAATAGCACCCCAGCCTTTTGCATGGCAAGTACACGTTTCCCAGGGTCAGCTGGACAGTGTGGGAGATAAGTGGGCCTAAGTTTTCCTGGGCCTCCATCCCTTCTAGATGGCTCCATTCTAGATGATTCCATTAAAGATGACTCTATTCTAGATGACTCCATTCTAGATGGCTCCATCCTAGATGGCTCCATTCTAGATGATTCCATTAAAGATGACTCTATTCTAGATGACTCCATTCTAGATGGCTCCATTCTAGATGGCTCCATTCTAGATGATTCCATTAAAGATGACTGCATTCTAGATGACTGTATTCTAGATGACTGTACCATTTTAGATGACTGTACCATTCTAGATGACTATATTCTAGGTGACTCCATTCTACATGATTGCATTCTAGATGACACTATTCTAGATGACAATATTATAGATGACAATATTCTAGATGACTCTATTCTAGATGACAATATTCTAGATGACTATTCTAGATGACTGTATTCTAGATGGCTCTATTCTAGATGACTCTATTCTAGATGACTGTATTCTAGATGACTCCATTTTAGATGACTCTATTCTAGATGACTCTATTCTAGATGACTTCATTCTAGATGACAGTATTCTAGATGACTGTGTTCTAAATGACTGCATTCTAGATGACCTATTCTAGATGACTCTATTCTAGATGACTGCATTCTAGATGACTCTATTCTAGATGACAGTATTCTAGATGACTGTGTTCTAAATGACTGCATTCTAGATGACCTATTCTAGATGACTCTATTCTAAATGACTGCATTCTAGATGACTGCCACAGCAGCAGCGGCCATTTGTCCCCTGTGTTGAGACCTTTGTGAGGCAGGTGTCTCCTTTGGAATATCTGAAGGACTTGCCCATCTGCTCCTCTCAGAGAGAAGCATTTGGAAGCCTGCCTCGGTAGCAGGCAAAAACGCATCAGCTGAGAGAGCACCACCTGAGAGCCAGTGAAATAGGACTCTGTCCCCCGCCTCTGTTCTGCCACTTCCCGAACCCCAGCGGTGGGAGAGGGAGGAAGCAGGGTAGCAGGTGGAGGGGAGCAAGGAGCTCCCAGTAGAGGTTCCCTGTCAATTAACACTCCCCCGAATGATGACAGTACCTGTTTCTCCTCCTTTATTCTAATTTCATCATGTAATCCTTTTGGAATACATTGGGGTATATAGTTAAGTAATTGTCCTGGTATTATCTATCTATCTATCTATCTACCTACCTATCTACTATAACCCCTATATGCAAATTGTCCCCTAGGGAGTTTAACTGGGAGACAGGAAGTTTGTTGCTATGATGTGCGCTGACTACCCCGGTGTGGCACAGAATGAAGGAAGGCCCAGCTGGCAGGCGGCAGCCAGGAAAAGGAGGCTCCGGCTGGCAGCTGGAAGGCCCCCGATCGGCCCTGATCACCAGCCAGGCCTAGGGACCCTAACTGTGCATGAATTCCATGCACTGGGCCTCTAGTTATTAAATAATGTCTTTCCCAATAGATTGAAATGGCACCTGTGTTACAATGTAAGTGTTTTCTAGATGAAGGAATATCCATATAGGGGAGAAGTTTAGGCTGAGATTTTAAATCATGATGTTGGTTTGGCCTGGACTTAAAAGAAATAACAGAGATATCAGTTACTTTCCTAAGATATTATTGAGAGTCAGGTAACAGAGACTTAACATGGTGACTGAAAAAACAAAAACAAACAAACAAACAAAAAAGCCCTTTGTCATTTGTACCCCCATCGAATTCAGCCCCAGCAAAAACAACATCGCTCTTCCCAAAATTGAAAACATACTTTGCATTTTATTTCCTAATTTTTTTTTCTACCTAATATATTGCAAATATTTCCCTATTTCATTATTCTTCTATAAGATGACCGGTAGAATACAACCTCTTGATTAGCAATCATGGTAATTGCACCCACTTTGCAGTGAATTCCATTTCAAAAATACAAGTGTCTTATTTCCGCTTCCTCGCTTACAATCAGATAACTTGGTATTTAAGTGGAAAGATAACAAGCTTTGTCACAAAGCGCATTGATCCGGAGAGCTACAAATGGCAGTCTAAGGCCCTGCCCCATCCCCGAGACCTTACAAGCTTCTCAGCCTCTCAGTTCCTGTGGTTCCACATTGAGATGGGACGTGCAGTCTCCATGGCGATTTTGGAAATCAGGGAAGCCGAATGGATGGGGCCTGCACAAACAGAGACACGCATCGGCATGGCAACTGTCCTTTCTGTTGATTTCCGGTCCTTGTGCATGGCTAAGACCCTCTCTCGTTACATGATGCATATTTCATTTATTTTGCAATGCCAAAATGCAATTCCAACTCTGGTTCGTTTTCTTATTTCCCATTCCATAGAACTTCCTTTTAACTCAGCTCAATAAGGAAATCTACAAGCCTCTGATAATTAACTTCTCAGCACAAACCACAGCAGCTCAGACTCAGAACATCATCATGTCAAAGCTGGACAAAAGAAGAAAAGGAGTGTTTGGTCCTCCTCTGGGCAAGAAAATGGTAATGGCTCCATTTCTATGCACACGGTCTGGCCTGGGGCCTGGTCATGCGTGCTGCTCCACTCCGAACACGGAAACCACATACACTGGGGTTTGGCATCTTTTGGTACAGTTTTTAAAGTATGTACATTCTTACTGATCTCAGAGAGGAAAGGAGAGGGAAGAGATAGAAGCATAAATGATGAGAGAGAATCATTGACCAACCATCTCCTGCATGCCCCACATTGGGGATCGAGCCCATAACCCAGGCATGTGCCCTGATTGAGAATTGAACCATGACCTGCCAGTTCATAGATTGACACTCAACCACTGAGACACGCTGGCTAAGCTAAAGTTTTTGTGCTATTTTTTCCCCTCACAAATCTTGTTTTAAAAAGTGTGTTCATATTTGTTTGTGCGTTGTGGGTTAGACAGCTTGACATTAAAAACAAGTGATTGGCCGAAACCGGTTTGGCTCAGTGAATAGAGCGTCAGCCTGCGGACTGAAAGGTCCCAGGTTCGATTCCGGTCAAGGGCACGTACCTTGGTGGCAGGCACATCCCCAGTGGGAGCTGTGCAGGAGGCAGCTGATTGATGTTTCTCTCTCATCGATGTTTCTAACTCTCTATCCCTCTCCCTTCCTCTCTGTAAAAAATCAATAAAAAAATGTTTAAAAAAAACAAGCGATTGCCCTTCAAATTAAAAGTAGACTGTGCATCTGGGAAATTATCTACCTTCCCAGTTCTCTCATTAACATTCTCACTCAACAGCGTCTTTGCTGCTTGCTTTTCTAGACCCGTAGACATCCCAGTTACCCATTGATCTACCGGTGTTCCTTTACCAAGGACACCGGCCCAACCACACTCTCCCCACCCGCGTTTATACTCATTTTACAAGCACACCTTCCTTGTTTACGTTAATGCACTGACCTGGTGCCAGGGAAAAAGAGAAGGCATACTGAGAAACAAATTGAATGAGAGGTTTAGTAAGGCCTAAATGTAACCTACAAGATTAGTAAGAAAACTGTCTCTCTAATTCTTGGAAGCATGGACGCAAAGAGGGATAATATTTGATTTGAAAGAAAGCATCACTTCACATACCTGTACAGTGGCACCTCGAGATACGAGTGCCCTAACGTATGAGATTCTTGAGATACGAGCCGTCGAGCGAGCGATTTTTGCTTTGAAATACGAGCAACCGTTGAGATCGGAGTCATCGCGCGGATCGGCCGGCTGCACACGACCCACCCGTTTACCGCGACTCGAGCATCTCATAGTTTCCCACGCCTCAAGGTGACGGAACGAATTAAACTCGTATCTCGAGGTACCACTGTACTCTACAACACGATGCCCCGATTCTTTGCCTCCACATTGCTAGCACCTCGGGACACGCCCATGAGATGTTCCTCTTCCCTTCACGCCTCCGCCCTTGTCACCCTCAGGTTGTCTTCGTAGATGACGTCAACATGCCCGCTCGGGAGGTGTACGGGGCGCAGCCGCCCATCGAGTTGCTGAGACAGTGGCTGGATCACTGGAACTGGTATGACCTGAAAGACTGCTCCATGATTAAACTGGTGGACGTTCAGATCATCTGTGCGATGGGACCTCCAGGTACACGTCCCAAGTGTGTGAGGGTTAAGGCGGGGAAGTCACTCTGGCCAGATCTAGAGAGAGAGCTGGAGAGAGAGATGCTCAGTGGGACGATCGGAGTGGCACTGCTCCGCCTCGGTACTTCCTGTGTGTGCGTGCTGTGGCCGGAGGGGTGGGCGGCCTTGGTTGGGGGCGCTTCTCCCACCAACTCTTCTGAACCCCTTTTTTCCCGTCGTGTGAGATTGGGCCCCTGTTTCCTGGCCTTGCCTCCCGGCAGCTCGTGTCTGTTCCGTTCGCTCAAGTTTCAACCGTATGAAACATCCTTGCTTTGGGGACCACTTCCGTCTCCCCAACCTTGCCCCCTGCCCCTGAGTCCCTGGCTGAGGCACGCTGTGAAGAGGGATTTAAGTAGGAAGCGGCCAAAGAATTCATTCCTGGAGACCCTTGACATTCTCCGAGAGAAATGCACCGACCCCCAGGAACCCCCAGGTGGAGTTATCCACACAATGATTATTCTTAACTTCTCAGTGCGCCATCCATTTGTCCATCTCTCCGGTTCTCTGGTGCGCTCAGCTATTAGAGAAAAATACTCCGGGATGGATTAGCAACGTTGTTTTGAGAGTTACCTCTTCCCTGTCCAGGCGGCGGTCGAAATCCCGTGACGCCTCGATTCATGCGGCATTTCAACGTCATATCCATCAACGAGTTCAGCGACAAGTCCATGTACACGATCTTCTCCAGAATCTTAAACTGGCACCTAAAGATCTGGTGAGCCATTCACAGTGGGGTTGGTTTTTTTGCACGAAGGCGGCATCACATCTTTGGAAAATCCACCAGAGTAAGGGATGCTCCTTAAACTTTCCCACAAAAGCATCCCTAGAAGAGGAAGAGAGAATGAGTACCATTGCTTCCTCCCTCACTCCCCACTGGGCCCCTCTCCAGATTGTGGGAGCATCCGGAAAAGGAGCCAGAGTAGCTGTCTTTTTTCCTTTCGTGTGTGTGTGTGTGTGTGTGTGTGTGTGTGTGTGTGAAGTTTTGGATTTTAGCCTAAAAATCCAAACAGCCCAGTCGGCGTGGCTCAGTGATGGAGTGTCAGTCTACGAACCAGGAGGTCACAGTGCGATTTCCACTCAGGGCGCATGCCCAGGTTTCTGGCTCGATCCCCAGTAGGGGGCGTGCAGGAGGCAGCCAATCCATGATTCTCTCTCATCATGGATGTTTCTCTCTCTCCCTCTCCCTTCCTCTCTGAAATCAATTAAAAAAAACTAAAAAAATAATAACAAATAAAAATTTGTACACATGTTGCATTCTGCTGCTGAACATGTTCCTGTGGGAATATTTTGAATCCCCCACACCCTCCCCAGTGCAGTTGGCGATGGGAAGGCATGTGGGGTCTCTCCCGTGACCGGGACGCCTCTGGGAGAACCCGTGCGTTCCCCGGGTGTCCCTGTCCCAGTGGGGGTGCAGCGTGGGGCCTGCGCCCTGGGGAAGGTGCCCCTCGCAGCTGCGCAGAGCCTCGCCCGCCCCCTGAGCAGTGCACGTCTGGGGTCCCTGGGGTCCAGCCTCAGGAAGTGCCTTTCCCTGTCCTCGCCAGGAGGCTGGAGGAGGACAGCTGGGTCCTTGTCCCAGTGCAGGTTAAACACAGCTTTTCCAAATGATGATTATCCCCAGGTCCTTCCCACCCCAATCATGCCCTGAGCCCCCCGCCTTTTTATCCGATTTAACTCTCTTTTTAACTCTCCTTTCTTTTCCTTATGTATCTTTATTTTCCTTTCCTCTCCTTGAAAACACCGTTTCCCCCCGCGTTTCCCGAGGATTCTGTCTGTCAGCCGCTGAGAACGCAGGGGTGAGAAGGGGCGGATCTCATCTGCCTCCCCCTAAACCTGAGTCCTAGCACCTGGGCTCCTTGCTCGGCTACTGTGCTCCCTGATTTAAGTGACTTCAAGTCCGCTGCTCATGCAGTTGCTCCGAACATAAAAATAATGAGTGGCCCAGACCGGTGTGGCTCAGTGGATAGAGCATCAGCCTTCGACTGAAAGGCCCCAAGTTCGATTCTGGTTGGGGGCATGTACCTTGCTTGCGGGCACATCTCCACAGTGGGGGGTGCAGGAGGCGGCTGATCGATGTCTCTCTCTCATCGATGTTTCTGACTTTCTATCTCTCTCCCTTCCTCTCTGTAAAATATCAATAAAATATATTTAAAAAAAATAATGAGTGGAAAGAAACTTTGAAAGAAGTAAACATCCTAGCATTATGATAAGAAATGGTAATCCTGCTAAGACCGGTTTGGCTCAGTGGAGAGAGCATCGGCCTGCAGACCGAAAGGTCCCAGGTTCGATTCCGGGCAAGGGCACGTACCTGGGTTGCGGGCACATCCCCAGTGGGGGGTGTGCAGAAGGCAGCTGATCGATGTCTCTCTCTCATCGATGTTTCTAGCTCTCTATCCCTCTCCCTTCCTCTCTGTAAAGAATCAATAACATATATTTTTTTAAAAATTAAAAAAGAAAAGAAATGGTAATTCCAGGCACTAAACCAACTGGTTTAGTCAGAATAAAAATTTCGTGAGGCCTGCAAAACGTTTACGTGTCGGGGTTCTCTCTTGGCTGACTCGTTCTCCTCCTTTCCTCCCTTTTCAGTTATAAGTTCCCCGAGGACTTCGTGACCTTGACCTCGCAGATCGTCAACAGCACGATGCTCCTGTACAAAGAAGCCATGAAGAACCTCCTGCCCACCCCCGCCAAGTCGCACTACCTCTTCAACCTGCGGGACTTCTCCCGCGTCATTCAGGGCATTTGCCTGTCCAGGCCGGAAACCACCGAGACCAAAGAGGCCATGAAGCGTCTCTGGGTTCACGAGGCGAGTGTGTCCCCGTCAGTGGAATCTGATCCCGCAGAAAAAGACAAAGACCTCCCCCCCCTGTCACCCTCCCGAGCGAGGAATACACTCCGCAGCTTCTGTGGCCGAAATGCAATGTGCTTGTTGGTCATGACGACAGGCCATCGTCGAGATGATTTTTTTAAGATGTGTCACACGAATATGTTCATGATTTCTTTTTTGTTTTTTTAATATTTTATTGATTTTTTACAGAGAGGAAGGGAGAGGCATAAAAAGTCAGAAATATCGATGAGAGAGAGACATCCATCAGCCGCCTCCTGCACGCCTCCTACTGGAGTTGTGCCCGCAAGCAAGGTACATGCCCTTGACCGGAATCGAACCCGGGACCTTTCAGTCTGCAGGCTGACGCTCTATCCACTGAGCCACACCGGTCTCGGCTGTTCATGATTTCTTAACAGCCGCACAGCATGCGCCTATAGCCAAAGGCTTATTTTTTAGTAGATTGCCTTCTGCCATGACTTAACAACAAAAATAGTTTTTAAAATGTCCAAAACAAACTTGCTTTCCACAGAAGACATTTTCTTTTGTTCTCTAGAATATGTGCTGTTAAAAAAATAGTATCTCTTGATTTTCCAATAATTTTCAAAGTGGTCCCTAGTTGGAAAAAGGAAGGCAGTGGTTCAGAAGGTGGGAAACCCTCCATGGCAGTGTCTAGCTCTGTCTTATCTGGGCGGCCAGCAGAGGCAGTTA
This sequence comes from Lasiurus cinereus, assembly GCA_011751065.1. Lineage (NCBI taxonomy): Eukaryota > Metazoa > Chordata > Mammalia > Chiroptera > Vespertilionidae > Lasiurus > Lasiurus cinereus. The sequence continues at coordinate 2,717,021 of JAAGEH010000413.1, read as the reverse complement.
GTTGCCCTTACCTAGTTGTTTTTCTTCTCTAGTCCTTACCACTCTTCCTCTAGTCTTCACAGCCTCCCTGCCATCTGCTTCCGTCTCCCCAAACTACCTTTACCTACTGAAAACTGCATGCAACTGTGTAGTAGCTCATATATATATATGATCAAAATGAATATTTAAAATAAGCATGATCACGAGTGAGTCCTAATTGTTTAAATTTTAAAAAAATATATATTTTATTGATTTTTTACAGAGAGGAAAGGAGAGGGATAGAGAGCCAGAAACATGGATGAGAGAGAGATATCGATCAGCCGCCTCCTGCATGCCCCTTACTGGGGATGTGCCCGCAACCAAGACACATGCCCTTGACCGAATCGAACCTGGAACCTTTCGGTTCCCAGACCGACGCTCTGTCCACTGAGCCACACCGGTTTCGACGAGTCCTAATGGTTTAGATATGCTTTTAATAAGTCCCGTTCACATTTCCTGAGAGCACTTTTTCTATTACTTGCGATTAGCACAGAAATGGAAAACACACACACACACACACACACACACACACACACACAACCGAAGAGTCCGCCCCTAAAGCCGGTTTTTTTCCCCCCGATTGCCCAGGTCCTCCGGGTGTATTACGATCGCCTCCTGGATAACGCCGACCGCCACTGGCTCGTGGAGTACATCCAAGAGATCCTGACGAGCCACATGCACGAGAACTTCCACGAGCTCTTCCAGAACCTGGACTTCAACGGCGACGGGGTGGTGGAAGAGGACGACCTGCGCAGCCTCATGTTCTGCGACTTCCACGACCCCAAGAAGGAGGACACCAACTACCGGGAGGTGGAGGACGTGGACAAGCTGCGCGTGATTGTGGAGACGCACCTGGAGGAGTACAACAACATGAGCAAGAAGACCATGAGCCTCGTCCTCTTCCGCTTCGCCATCGAGCACGTCAGCCGCATCTCCCGCATCCTCAAGCAGCCCCGCAGCCACGCGCTGCTGGTGGGCGTCGGGGGCAGCGG
>JAAGEH010000413.1:2694859-2706011 GCA_011751065.1 Lasiurus cinereus | reverse complement strand
TCCCCAAACGTTCTGGGCGCAGAGCCCTCTACACGCTGAAACATTATTGGAGGCCCCAAAGCTTTTGTTTATTATCTCCCAGCTAGAAACTACAATGGAGAAACTTTTCAATGCATTGAAGAGTTCATTTTTTTTTAAAGATCAAATATTTATTTTTTGAAATATATATACACACACACACACACATATATATATATATATATATATTCATTTCAGAGAGAAAGAAAGAGGGAGAGAGAAATAGAAACATCAGTGATGCCAAAACCGGTGTGGCTCAGTGGATAGAGTGTTGGCCTGCGGACTGAAGGGTCCCGGGTTCGATTCCGGTCAAGGGCATGTACCTTGGTTGCGGGCACATGCCCAGTGGGGGGCATGCAGGAGGCGGCTGATCGATGTCTCTCTCTCATTGATATTTCTAGCTCTCTATCCCTCTCCCTTCCTCTCTGTAAAAAATCAATAAAATATATTTTTTTAAAAAAGAAACATCAGTGATGAGAGAGAATCATTGATTGGCTGCCTCCTGTACACTCCCTATTGGGGATCGAGCCTGCAACCAGGCCTGTGCCCTTGGCTGGAATCGATCCTGGGACCCTTTAGTCCACAGGCCGACGCTCTATCCACTGAGCCAAACCAGCTAGGGCAAGAGTTCATTTTTAAAAAAATATATATTTTTTTTATTGATTTTTTACCGAGAGGAAGGGAGAGGGATAGAGAGTTAGAAACATCAATGAAACAGAGACATCACTCAGCTGCCTCCTGCACATTCCCCACTGGAGATGTGTCCACAACCAAGGTACATGCCCTTGACTGGAATCCATCCTGGGACCCTTCAGTCCGAAGGCCAACACTCCATCCACTGAGCCAAACCGGCTAGGGCAAGAGTTCATTTTTTAAAAGAGCAATGAAAACGTTACATGTTGACACAACTTATTATTTTTTTTAAATCCACATTTTCAAAAAAAAAAATTTTTATGAGAAGAGCGCTGGTGTTTTTTCTTCCAGCAAATCTCCCTGATCTGCGCTCCAGCAGGAGATGGCTGGGCTCTCAGACCTGCTTCCTCATGTGCTGCGACAGCTGGTTTTGAAGGCAGCACGTGAAGGAATGCCTGGCACAGGTGTCCCGTGGACAAGGGTGAACCTCGGGCCCCTTGAAGGGGAGGGGCCTGGCCCCTTGTAACCACTGGCGTCACGTACGCACCTTCTTTGTGAGACAAGGTGCCTTTTTGATGACGGTGTGAGACCATGCACAGCGTGCGCAGGGTAAACTTCATTAGTCATTTCTTCAAAAAGCAACTTTTATAGGATCTTTCAAATATACACACAATTGGAGTCATTGTACATACGTTACATACATGCTGTATAAGTTTGGGCCCAGGATATACCATGTTCAGTGATACATTTCTTAAAAATATATTTTATTGATTTTTCATAGAGAGGAAGGGAAAGGGATACAGAAACATCAATGAGAGAGAGACATCGATCAGCCGCCTCCTGCATGCCCCCCACTGGGGATGTGCCTGCAACCAATGTACAGGCCCTTGACCGGAATCGAACCTGGGACCCTTCAGGCCCCAGGCCGACGCTCTATCCACTGAGCCAAACCGGTTTCGGCTCAGTGATACATTTTAATGTTATGTTTTACCATTTGTTTAGAAATATAGCGTGACTGACTCCATTTTCCAGCCAGAGAAAATAATGTAGATCCATTCTTTTTTTCCTACATTGTCCCTTTGATTACCCACTTACATGTTTATAAGAAAACTGGGTTTCGCCTAAGGCCGTATTCTGAGATTTTAAAAAGAAGTAAAATGACACAGGTAGAATACCTCACCTTCTCCTCACTGGAATGAAGGTACTTTCCTGAAACTCTGCAATATTTTACGTGAATCTGCTATTCTTCTTTTGCAAAAATCACCAAAATACCACACGGGCAACAGCCAAAAATTATTATTATTTTTTTTTGGTAAAAAGAACAACACAATTGCTCGTTTGAAAAGGTTACGCCTGTTGGATATTAACAGTCACACCTTACGTGCTGGGATCCGGTTTGGCTGATTCTCGGGGGACACAGGGAGCGAGGAGATCAGTCTAGGTCGTATTTGAAGGTGGGTTTTGAGTTAGAGCAGCGGTTTTCAACCTGTGGGTCGCGACCCCTTTGGGGGTTGAACGACCCTTTCACAGGGGTCGCCTAAGACTATTGGAAAACACCTATTTCCCATGGTCTTAGGAACCAACACACCGCTCCTCGGTGTCGCAAAGTGTAGCCATGTCGTTTACTGTTGTCCTAGGAAGACTGTTACCCATGCTACACCACGATTCAAGACAACATTTCATTTATTTGTCATGAGAAAGAAATATTTCACAATATGTAATTACATATTGTTTTTGTGATTAATCCCTATGCTTTAATGATGTTGCATTTGTAACAATGAAAATACATCCTGCCTATCAGATATTTACATGACAGTTCATCACAGTAGCAAGATGACAGTGATGAAGTAGCAGCGGAAATCATTTTATGGTTGGGGGTCACCACCCCATGAGGAGCTGTCTTAAAGGGTCGCGGCCTCAGGAAGGTGGGGAACCACTTAGTTAGAGGAAGGCTCTCGGGAAAGGGAATCCCCATGGCCGCGCGCCGGCCCATGGAGTGTGCGCCTCACTTTCCCTGTCACTTCCTGGCAGAGTGGCGAAAATCGTGGCTCCCAAGAAGATCAAGCTGGCCGCCGCGGAAGGGGAGCTCAAGATCGCCATGGACGGCCTCCGGAAGAAGCAGGCCGCGCTGTACGAGGTGCAGGACAAGCTGGCCCGGCTGCAGGACAAGCTGGAGCAGAACAAGGAGAAGAAGGCCGACCTGGAGAACCAGGTACCGGGCGGGGCCGAGGCGGGCCAGCTGGCCGCTCGGGGCAGAGACAGCCACGGCGTGTCAGCACGCAGCCCCCTCCCCCGTCCCCACGCAATCCTCCTTCCCTGTGGCCGGGAGGTGGCCACCTGTGACCCCCAGGCCACATTCCTCACCGCCCCTTGTTATGGGCCACACACCGGTCGTCATTTATTTATTTTAAATATATTTTATTGATTTTTTACAGAGAGGAAGGGAGAGGGATAGAGAGTTAGAAACATCGATCAGCCGCCTCCTGCATGCCCCCCACTGGGGATGTGCCTCCAACCAAGTTACATGCCCTTGACCGGAATCGAACCTGGGACCTTTCAGTCCGCAGGCCAACGCTCTATCCACTGAGCCAAGCCGGTCTCGGCCACTGGTCGTCATTTTTAAATGATGACATAGCAAACGATTATGTAATAACAGGAAATAAGACAGTGTCTTCTGTTAATGTTTGCTCCCAAAGAGGCGCTAGGTCTTATTTTCAGGGGAGGTCTTATTTTTCCACGAAGAAGAAGACGGTACACATTTATTGTTGAACAAAAAAAAGGAAATGGATGACCTGTCTACGGTCCGGTAGTCGGTGTCATCACCAACCAGCTCACGGATGGGCCGCAGCGCAGCCGGAGCTGTTCGGGCCGGGCGAGGGCTCTTTACATCAGGAGTCAGATACCTGATGGTAGCTTTGGGGGGCCTTCTATTCCAGGGAGGCCTTCTGTTTGGGGGAGGCCTGATGATCCGGGAGGTCTTATTTTCTGGGGGATGCCTTCTATGACAGCGAGAGGCAAAACGGGAAGTAGGTCTTATTTTTAGGGGATGTCTGACTTTCGGGGAAACAGAGTAAGTACCTACAAAATCTCCTCGATTTGACCTTTGGGGCCCCAGAGCCTAAAATACTTACCTCCCATTCGGCCCTTTCCTTCTCCGGAAGAAAAAGAAATATTGCCAATCATCTCTGCCTCGTACTGTGAAAACATGGAGCTAGATTACAGTGGCATCTCGAGATACGAGTACCCTAACATATGAGATGTTTGAGATACGAGCCGTCGAGCGAGCGATTTTTGCTTTGAAATACGAGCAACAGTTGAGATAGGAGTCATCGCGCGGGTCGGCCGGCTGCACACGACCCACCAGTTTACCACGACTCGAGCGCCTCATAGTTTCCCATGCCTCAAGGTTATGGAAAGAATTAAACTCGTATCTCGAGGTACCACTGTATTTAAGTTAGTCTTCATGCTTTCTACAGGTGGGGAAATGGAGAGGCCACAGGTTGATTGACGTGGGCTGTGCGAGAGTTCACGGCCCAGCTGAGCTTAGCACGCAACGCCCAGCGCCACGCTGGGGCCACGGACCACATCTCCAAGACGAAAAACGTGGCTCCGACTCAGGGTCGCCAGCCGGTGGGCCATGGGCCCCTGGGGTCCGGGATGTCCGAGAGGCTGGCGACCGCGGCTCTCACTCCGGGAGCGATGCTGTTGGCAAAAGCGAACGGCTACCGGCTGAGCATCTTCCAGCGGAGAGGTCAGCACGCTCCGTGCCCGTCACACGGAGCGGCTGCTTCCTGGGTGGAAGGCAGCGTTGGATGTGCTGTCTCCTTCATCCCCTCAGCCCGTGAGGGAGGAATCTCTCGGTACCTTTTTTTTTTTTTAATGTATTTTATTGACTTTTTACAGAGAGGAAGGGAGAGGGATAGAGAGTTAGAAACATCGATGAGAGAGAAACATCGATCAGCTGCCTCCTGCATGCCCCACAGTGGAGATGTGCCCGCAAGCAAGGTACATGTTCCCGACCGGAATCGAACCTGGGACCTTTCAGTCCGAAGGCCGATGCTCTATCCACTGAGCCACACTGGTCTCGGTGGTACCTTTTTTTAAATTTTTTAAAAATATATTTTATTGATTTTTTACAGAGAGGAAGGGAGAGGGATAGAGAGTTAGAAACATCGATGAGAGAGAAACATCGATCAGCTGCCTCCTGCACGCCCCACAGTGGAGATGTGCCCGCAAGCAAGGTACATGCCCCCAACCGGAATCGAACCTGGGACCTTTCAGTCCGAAGGCCGATGCTCTATCCACTGAGCCACACTGGTCTCGGTGGTACCTTTTTTTAAATTTTTTAAAAATATATTTTATTGATTTTTTACAGAGAGAAAGGGAGAGAGATAGGGAGTTAGACACATCGATGAGAGAGAGAGACATCGATCAGCCGCCTCCTGCACGCCCCTTACTAGGGACATGCCCGCCACCAAGGTATACACGCCCTTGACCGGAATCGAACCTGGGACCTTTCAGTCCGCAGACCGAAGCTCTACCCACTGAGCCACACCGGTTCTGGCTGTCGGTACCTTTCTGTAGAAACCAAAGCACAGAGACGTTGAGCAAACTTGTCCACGGAGAGCCCAGGTTCTAAGCATCGGGGCTAAGATGGGAAGGCAGGCCATCTGATCCGAACGGCCATGCTCTGTCCCGTGGCACCAGCCTGCCCCCTCCTGCAGGAGAGGGCACATGTGCTCTCTGCGTGCAGATGTGTGGCTAAGATTTAGCGATGCGGCCTCTCACTGAGCATGCTGTCCAGTGACCGGTTTTAGATTAAATTAATATAACTAGCAGCAGGCTGTTGCTCCCTCTAAATACGTTTCTACTCTGCTGTCCGTTTGACATGTTTTATCTTTCAAAGTGAAATGCTAAAAATGATGGTGAGGTAAAGTGAATCTAGGCAGGTGTCTACAAAAACCTCTTGGAGAAATTTTAGCTAACGTCTTTTTACTTACTGGTTTCTTTATGACAGTCCCAGGCCTGATTTACCAGTTCAAGATCCTTGAGAGAATAATGGATGGAGAAAGACAGAAACCATTAGAAAAGGGAAAATTAAAAGAGAAAAGGTTTAAATTTAGCAAGTATCAAAAATATTACCCATTAGATACCTTCGGCTTTTGTAAAATCTATCTTTAGATAAATTGATGCCGTATTTTATATCTTTTAATCTAAAAGTAATTACAGTGGTACCTTGAGATACGAGTTTAATTCGTTCCGTAACCTTGAGGTGTGGGAAACTATGAGACGCTCGAGTCGTGGTAAACTGGTGGGTCGTGTGCAGCCGGCCGATCTGCGCGATGACTCCTATCTCAGATGTTGCTCGTATTTCAAAGCAAAAATCGCTCGCTCGATGGCTCGTATCTCAAAAATCTCGTATGTTAGGGCACTCGTATCTCGAGGTACCACTGTATTTAATGTAAGTGTTAGTAGCATTAGGAAAACTATAAACTAAATTATTTTTTTAAAATAATATATTTTATTGATTTCTTACAGAGAGGAAGAGAGAGGGATAGAGAGGTGGAAACATCGATGAGAGAGAGACATCGATCAGCCGCCTCCTGTACGCTCCCTACTGGGGACGTGCCCGCAACCAGGATACATGCCCTTGACCGGAATTGAACCTGGGACCTTCCAGTCTGCAGGCCGACGCTCTATCCACTGAGCCAAACCGGTTTTGGCAGAAACTAAATTCTGATTACAAAATAATATGTCTCTGTTTTTTTTTTATCAATTATTTATTCCCTCTTTTAAAAAATATTTTTATTGATTTCAGAGAGGAATCACTCCCCCTTACTGGGGATCGAGCCCACAATCTGGGCATGTGTCCTGACTGGGAATCCTATATAATAAAAAGCGAATATGCAAATCAACCGAACAGCAGAACGACTGGTCTCTATGACGCCCACTGACCACCAGGGGGCAGATGCTCAGTACAAGAGCTGCCCCCAGTAGTCAGTGCGGTCCCATTGGGGGAGCACCCTCACCCAGAAAGCCCTGAGCAGGGATCTCAGCTGGTGAGTGCAGTACTCATGGCTGGTGAGTGCAGGGCTCATGGCTGGTGAGTGCAGTGCTAAGGATGTCTGACTGATGGCTTAGGCCAGCTCCTAAGCCATCAGTTGGACAGCCCCCAAGGGCTCCTGGACTGTAAGAGGGTGCAGGCCGGGCTGAGAGACCACCCCTCCCCTGCCCCCAAGTGCACAGATTTCGTGCACCAGGCCTCTAGTTGAACCATACCCTCCTGGTTATGAAACCGTTGAACCACATCGATCAGGCTGTTTACTTCCTCTTTTCCACGGGAATGATTTAATTTTAAACCTCGAGGTAAACTTTACTTGATCTTGTCTTCTCCCCAAAATAATGATGAATGATGCTACATCCCTTTTTTATTATTATTATTATTTTCAGAGAGGAAGGGAGAGGGAGAGAAACATCAACCATGAAAGACATTCATTAATTGGCTGCCTCCTGCAGGCCCCCCCACTGGGGATCAAGTCCGCAACCTGGGGCCTGTGCCTTTGAGTAGAATCAAACCCAGGACCCTTCAGTCCACAGGCCAATGCTTTATCCCCTGAGCCAAACCGGCGAGGGCTATAACATAAATCCAAATAATTCCGGTATTCCGCTGGAATATTGCTATTGCCCGGTCTGAATTGGTTTCCCACCCAGTTTGCTGCCTTCCTAAGTGCCCGTGGTGTTTGCTGATTACCTGGCTTGATTGCGTGTAATCAAATTCGGTTAACAGTCCCTGGCACAAAGCAGCCTCTCAGCTGTGGGTTGATGCCCACATGAAGGTGGTTTTCACTTATGTGCAGGCGTCTGAGTAGGTTGAGACATGTAACAACTGGAAAACTGTACTTTGTCAGTAAGCATAAGCCATTGAACTTTTCAACATTTAACCGTTAAAATGACAAAATCAACCATGAGTTAAATGAGTGGGGAATGTTCAGAGAATACGAAAATCAAATGCTGTGGGATGATTGGCATGAAGGGGGCACGTCTCTATTTGCAAGAGAATGTTCTTCACTACTTATCTGTCAGTGTCTCGTACGATCGGTCATGTCCTTACATAAAACGATTGCTGCCTTCCCTGATAAAGGCCGTGATGAATATGAATTTCATTGGTTGTGTTCATGGATATACTTTTATTATGGGAACGTTCTCCAACATTCTCACCTTCCCAGTGTTCACAATGAGCTAACTCACATGTTTCCTTTAGAGAGTTAAAAAAAAAATGCCAATGGAAATCAGTAATTAAAAAGTAGTAACTTCGCCGAAACCGGTGTGGCTCAGTGGAGAGAGTATCGGCCTGTGGACTGAAAGGTCCCGGGTTCGATTCCGGGCAAGGGCATGTACCTTGGTTGTGGGCACATCTCCACTGTGGGGCGTGCAGGAGGCGGCTGATCGATGTCTCTCTCTCATCGATGTTTCTGACTTTCTATCCCTCTTCCTTCTTCTCTGTAAAAATCAATAAAAAATATATATACATATTTTTTTAAAATAAGTAAATAAAAAGCAATACCTTCTCTCGGAGGGTGTTATACCTCATTCTGCTGCGGCGGCTGACACCTCCCTTTGCCTCCGAGGTGGACCTGTGCAGCAAGAAGCTGGAGCGGGCCGAGCAGCTGCTGGGCGGGCTCGGCGGGGAGAAGACCCGCTGGAGCCAGACGGCCCTGGAGCTGGGGCTGCTGTACATCAACCTGACGGGGGACATCCTCATCTCCTCGGGGGTTGTGGCCTACCTGGGCGCCTTCACCTCCAACTACCGCCAGGTGAGGGGCAGGTGGGCGGCCAGGGCAGCCCACAGGAGCCTGCAGGGCGTGTGTTGACTTGTTGGTGTGTCTGGCTAAGGGTGAGGAGAAAGTGTCCCTCGATCTTGTCTCAACGGATAGGAGATCCTTCTTTTTTATTTTTATTTTATTTTTTTAAATATGTTTTATTGATTTTCTACAGAGAGGAAGGGAGAGGGATAGAGAGCTAGAAACATCGATGAGAGAGAGACATCCACCAGCTGCCTCCTGCACGCCCCCCATTGAAGATGTGCCCGCCACCAAGATACATGCCCTTGCCCGGAATCGAACCTGGGACCTTTCAGTCCGCAGGCCGACACTCTATCCACTGAGCCACACCGGTTTGGGCACGGCTATAATTAATTTTCATTTGCATACAGAGAGTTATCATTTTAAGTTACCGTTGTATTTGAAAAAAACAAACCTGGTAAACACAAATTGTTTTTTTAGGTAGAACTTGCACAGCGGGTTGTGGACTGAATGAGGGAAGCGTAAACAGAGAGCTTACGGAGCCTGCCTGTAGCGACCTCTGACCTGTGCGTTCTCTCCCTGTGTGTATGTGTGTGTGTGTGTGTGTGTCTGAAAGAACCAAGTGAAGGAGTGGACCAACCTGTCCAAGGCCCGGGGCATCCCCTGCTCCGAGGACTACTCCCTGATGGGCATCCTGGGAGAGGCCGTGACCATCCGCACCTGGACCATCGCCGGCCTGCCCTCCGACTCCTTCTCCATCGACAACGGCATCATCATCATGTAAGGAATCGCTGTGCCTGCGGGTGGCCTACAGAGCCAGGGGGTGTATGGGGGCGCAGCTTCGTACACGGTTAGAGCTGGCGGACTCCATAGCGTGGAAGAAAACTCTTTGCTTACTTAGCTCAATGCAATGTGAGTAATCGCTTCCTTTTCCTATTGGAACGGTGGAGTATTAGAGACTGTGGTAGACAGACAAAAAAAAACCCCAGATTGCTTGCTTAATTTAATTTTTTAATTTTAAATTAAAAAATTAAATTAATTTTAAGTCGATCTTCAGCAAATAGAGCAAAATTCTACCATTAAAAAGAAACAGCTGAAACCAGTTTGACTGAGTGGATAGAGCATCAGCCTGTGGACTGAAAGGTCCCAGGTTCGATTCCGGTCAAGGGCATGTACCTTGGTTGCAGGCACATCCCCAGTGGGGGACGTGCAGGAGGCAGCTGATTGATGTCTCTCTCTCTCATCGATGTTTCTGACTCTCTATCCCTCTCCCTTCCTCTCTGTAAAAAAAATCAATGAAATATATGAAAAAACAAACACAACCCAAGCCAATTTGGCTCAGTGGATGGAGTGTCAGCCTGCAGACTGAAGGGTCCAGGGTTTGATTCCAGTCAAGGGCACATTCCCAGGTTGCAGACTTGATCCCCAGTAGGGGGCGTGCAGGAGGCAGCCAATCTATGATTCTCTCTCATCATTGATGTTTCTCTCTCTCTCTCTCCCTCTCCCTTCTTCTCTGAAATTAATTTTTAAAATATTTAAAAACAAACAAACTCTACCGTAAGCCAATCAAGTCTAGAATGTTGACTCCCATTTTGTTCTTGCAGGTCAGTGAAAGGTGCAGTGGGTTGTTGGTGGCGATGGTTTTGCATGTTCCAAATTCTGTATCAGTCTCTCCTGGGCGAGGGCTCTTCTCAGGGATATGGATACACAGAAGGGTCATGGCTGGAAGGAGCTTTTACGACAGTGGCTGCTCTTCCTGGAATCCCCCTTTTAGTAGATAAATCCCAGGCAGACTGGGCTGGGAGAATGTTGGATTCTCACCTGGCCTTGCTTTTACCCCGGTCCTGTCCCCCCAGAAACGAAGGCCTTCAGCCTGCCCCCACGTAAGGACAATAAAAAACGGTGCCATTTCCGAGTTCACATGTCCGTAGGCCTTTATCACCAGCCTTTTTTGGGGGGTTTTGCACGTGAGGGGTAGCGCAGGTCAACCATCGGTAGAAAACACGCAGCTCTGTGTCACATGACTATTTGACTCGTCAGTTTACTACTGAAAACGCAATTGAGACTAAAACACTTAAAAATGACTGAGGCATGTGAGTTTTAAAAATAGAGTTCACTACTATGTGAAGACACGTTATTCTTGAAATTTTTTTTTTTTTGGCGGCAGCATTGATGAAAATCGTCCCACAAATTAAAAACTCTGGTGAACACCTTTCTTTACTGATCTTGACCGATGGCTTCCGTAGCGTTTCTCTGCGGGATGATCCTGCAGGGATCTGAGCTCCGTGCGCCTGGAACGTAATATAAAACAGAACAAAATCTAAGATGAGAACCCCTAAGGGAAGTGAGAGACGCAGTTATTCCAGGGATTGGAGACATGGCTCCTGAGAGCTGGGCCCTGGGTGGCGTCTACGGCTTTCCGGGTGTTGCTACCTGCACCTGCTGCAGCTTCCCTCCTGGGCCTGTTCAAGGTCAAAGCCGGAAACGTGAGAGCACCCCTTGAGGAACTCTCCACCTCCTTACAGGTCGATCCTCAGGCTTTAACTTCCTTCCCAGTCACTTGTTAACAGTGGTACCTCGAGATACGAGTTTAATTCGTCCCGTCACCTTGAGGCGTGGGAAACTATGAGACGCTCGAGTCGCGGTAAACTGGGGGGTCGTGTGCAGCCGGCCGATCCGCGCGATGACTCCTATCTCAA
>JAAGEH010000413.1:2674283-2689859 GCA_011751065.1 Lasiurus cinereus | reverse complement strand
CTGTACAAGGTATCGCAGAGCCTCTGTGTGAACTTGGAAATGCATTACCGAGCGGATGCTCCCGGACACGTTCGTAGGCCCCGGAAGTGGGAGGCGGGGTGCTTCCCAGGGGACTGCACCCGTTAGCACAGAAGCTCTCGCACCTGTTGTGGCGTGGGGGAGGGCTGACCCGTGTTCCCCGGAGCACAGGCTGAAGGACGAGGTCACAGCCGCCGCCTGCTCACGGCATCCGCGCTTCAGGTAGAACGGGCCCGGCTCGGTGGGCCATGGGAATTTCGGGAAACGAATGGAACGACGATGCTGCCTCCTGTGCTCCGGGGCTGAGCTGCGGATGGCAGAGTCGGCTGGCTTACCATCTCCCTCCGGCCATTAGAGAGCAACGTGGGCAGAAAAGCCCGTCCTGCTGACACTGGCAAGATGCAGGGCACAGCACCGCCCCGGCGGGTGTCTGTCCCGAAGGGAGGCGTTTCTTTAGGTGGCAAGCTCTTTGTTTGTTTGTTTCTTTTTTTTTAAATACAGTGGTACCTCGAGATACGAGTGCCCTAACATAAGAGATTTTTGAGATACGAGCCGTCGAGCGAGTGATTTTTGCTTTGAAATACGAGCAACAGTTGAGATCGGAGTCATCGCGCGGATCGGCCGGCTGCACACGGCCCACCAGTTTACCGCGACTCGAGCGTCTCATAGTTTCCCACGCCTCAAGGTTACGGAACTAATGAAACTCGTATCTCGAGGTACCACTGTATATTTTATTGAATTGTTACAGAGAGGAAGGGAGAGGGAGAGAGAGTTAGAAACATCGATGAGAGAGAAACATGCATCAGCTGCCTCCTGCACGCCCCCTACTGGGGATGTGCCCGCCACCAAGGTACCTGCCCTTGACCGGAATAGAACCTGGGACCCTTCAGTCTGCAGGCCGACGCTCTATCCACTGAGCCACACCGGTTAGGGCAATTGTTTCTGGTAAAAGAATGTAAAACTTGGAGCGATTTCCAACGGCTTCTCTTTCTCCTGAGAAAATTGTGTGTGTGTTTTTGTTTGTTTTTTTTTCTTCTCCAGGCAGTTAAAGGAAATCGAAGACAAGATCCTGGAAGTCCTCTCCTCTTCGGAAGGCAACATCCTAGAAGACGAAACCGCCATTAAGATCCTGTCCTCCTCCAAGGCGCTGGCCAACGAGATCTCGCAGAAGCAGGAGGTGGCCGAGGAGACGGAGCGCAAGATCGACAGCACCCGCCTGGGCTACCGGCCCATCGCCGTCCACTCCACCATCCTCTTCTTCTCCATCGCCGACCTCGCCAACATCGAGCCCATGTACCAGTACTCGCTGACCTGGTTCATCAACCTCTTCATCCTGTCCATCGAGAACTCGGAGAAGTCCGAGATTCTGTCCAAGAGGTGGGTGGCGCGGGCGCCGGCGAGTACGCACCGGTGGGTGCGTGGAGGCCTGAACTGGCCCCGGGCGGCCTTCCCTGCGGTTCCGGGGTGCTTCGAGCATGGCAGGCGCTGAGCTAACACGACCCGTCGTCACCCCCAGAAATAAACGGGAGGGTTGGACATGGGACAGATGTGACCAACTTCAGTCTGCCAGGGTTCTAAAAGGAGGACGCATGAGCCTCGTTTTAACATCTGCAAAATGTACTTGCGGTCGGAGAGACGGAAAGAATAGTTCAGACGCCTAAGAGATATGACTCTTGCCCTCTGTAAGCTTGCATTCCAAAAGTTACTAATTCACATCCTTATATACACATCTGTAAACTTTGTCAAGTAACAGGGTTTTTTAAAACGTCTCCTATTGTGACCAATCGGTATACAGTGGTACCTCGAGATACGAGTTTAATTCGTTCTGTCACCTTGAGGCGTGGGAAACTATGAGACGCTCGAGTCGCGGTAAACTGGTGGGGCGTGTGCAGCCGGCCGATCCGCGCGATGACTCGTATCTCAACTGTTGCTTGTATTTCAAAGCAGAAATCGCTCGCTCGAAGGCTCGGATCTCAAAAATCTCATATGTTAGGGCACTCGTATCTCGAGGTACCACTGTATTTACATAAGATACCTAATCTTGCTGGTGGCTATTACTCTCAGTCGTGGAATTCAGACCTTTATGAGAATAAAATTTCATTTTGTGGCCAAGTGAGATAAATTTTAGTTTGCTGCCAAAACATGTTTTTAACAGAGTCTGACACAAAATGGACAGAGAAACTAACTCACTGCAGCCATTGCCCTTTGTAACGTTCTTGATCAAGATGAGCCAGAGACTTGTTCCTTCTCTGTCTGCGCCCAAAGGAAACGCAGTTTACTCATTCTCACGGGCAGTTAATAGTTAAAATAACTGCTAATCCCCTGATATCTCAACTCCATTCCTGCGTCTCTGATGGTAGAATTTGGCTAAGTGTTGCATGTTCTTAGACTGAGCGTTTTCTTTTGACATTGTCCTTTGTTATTTGACAAGCTTGAGAATGAGACTAATAAAGGAGTAAGGCTGATGCCTAGCAAACGGTTTTTCAGACGTCTGCCCATGAGCCAGGAAACAGAGGGAGAGGAGAAAGTGGGTTTTTTAGGGAAGAAATGCATGAGGGTAGAGTTTAAATTTTGGTTTTCTATTAGGATACTAGAGGCCTGGTGCATGAATTCGTGCACCAGTGGGGTCTCTAGGTCTGGCCTGTGGGATCGGGCCGAAACTGGCTCTCAGACATCCCCTGAGGATTCCCGGATTGTGAGAGGGCGCAGGCCAGGTCGAGGGACCCCACTGGTGCACCATTGGGGCCAAGGAGGGACATGAAGGGTTGGCCAGCCAGGGAGGGACCGGGGGAGGGCTCCAGGGCATGTCTGGCCCATCTCGCTCAGCCCTGATCAGCTGGACCCCAGCAGCAAGCTAACTTACTGGTCAGAGGGTCTACCCCTGCTGGTCATTGCAATGTCGTAGCGATGGGTCAACCAGTCAACTGTCTTCCCCCTGGTGTCAGTACACGTCACAGCAAGTGGTATCCTCCCAGAGTTTTTTTTTATGTATTTGGGTGCTCCTGTTTTAGGTGCGTATATGTTTACCAGAGTTATTTCTTCCTGTTGGGTTGCTCCCTGTAGTATTTTATAAAGTGGCCTTCCTTATCTCTTGTTATGGCTTCACTTTGAGATCTAATTTGTCAGATACAGCGGTACCTCGAGATACGAGTGCCCTAACATACGAGATTTTTGAGATACGAGCCGTCGAGCGAGCAATTTTTGCTTTGAAATACGAGCAACAGTTGAGATAGGAGTCATCGTGCGGATCGGCCGGCTGCACACGACCCACCAGTTTACCGCGACTCGAGCGTCTCATAGTTTCCCACGCCTCAAGGTTATGGAATGAATTAAACTCGTATCTCGAGGTACCACTGTATAAGTATTGCTACCCCAGCTTTTTTTTTATTTGTTCCCTCCTCACACTGACCCTGCCCCAAGCAGTCATTGCCCTGAGTGTCTCCCTTCCTCACCCCCCACCTCCGGGTCAGCACAGCCTGAGGTGGCACAGCACCGCGATGGCTGGCACGGTGTGTGCGCTTTGCGTGTGTTTGTGAGGTTCCTTCACTGCGGGCAGTGCAGGCTTACTCACCCGGGGGCTCAGGAGCAGGCCTCGGGCGAGCATATTGGGGGGAATATAAAGACAAGCTCTCCCCGCCGGATCCTCCCCACAATGCAGCCAGGACAGCGTCTTATTAGGGAATGAGCCTTAAGCCAGAAGGCGCTGTGCGTCACGGACAGTCCGGAGGAGGAGACGCTGAGACAGAAACCTCGCCCCCCCTCTGCCAGCCCCGGGGGGGAGTGACCCTGGGTGCCAGCAAACTGCCTGCCCTGGAGGAAAGACAGATGCCGCTGTCTTCACGGCAGGGGGGAGCCCAGGCCCTCCCCGGGACGCTGGGGGCGGGTGCCGTGTCCCGCCTGCACCCTCAGAGAGAGGAGAAGGAGAAAGGCGTCCGGGCCAGAAAGCTGGCACCAGGCCCCCGCTTCCCACAGCGTTCATTGGCCGCTCCGAGCGGGAAGGAGGGACTCCCCATTTTAAGGTTCAAAAGCAAATGGTCTAAGGAAGCAAGGGGCAGGAAGTCTCCTTTCTCATTTGCAGAAGGGAGGCTTACACCCCTGGTTTCTAACTGTTTGGCCTGATGCTGTAGCACAGACTTTTATTCGTCGGCTGTCGAGGACAACGTGGGTGGCTTCGGTTTGGAACTGTTCTCAAAAATAGTCTTGTACTCGGCTTTTCCATGTAACATGGATGGAAGGCCTGGAGCTAAGAATGGAGTCATTGACTACAGGGTGTACATGCGGATCTGTACAATGGTACCTCAAGATACGAGCGCCCTAACATACGAGATTTTTGAGACACGAGCCGTCGAGCGAGCGGTTTTTGCTTTGAAATACGAGCAACATTTGAGATAGGAGTCATCGCGTGGATCGGCCGGCTGCACACGACCCACCAGTTTACGGCGACTTGAGCATCTCATAGTTTCCCACGCCTCAAGGTTACAGAACGAATTAAACTCGTATCTCGAGGCACCGCTGTATTAGTAAACGCTGCGGAACAGAGCTCCAGTCCTTAGCCAGGCTTGTTTACGTTTTAGTAAAATAAGCGTTCTCAATAAAGGAGTGGACTCCCCTTCAGAAATTAAAGTTAGAATGAGTTCTAGGATCGGTTATCTGTCAGTCAGCAGTCAATACGGGAGAAGCTGAGGCCCTCAGTTAGCTGCTGAACCCCAGCTACACCAGAAGTCAGAGGAAGCATCTGGCCCCAGACGAACAAGTTATTGTAGGATCTTCACATTGTCTAAACTCCTCTCTCATGTCCTTTCACTCAAAGGAAAGGATGTCCCTCACTTTTGTTGGTCTTCTGATAGTTGTTATTGGTAATGGTTATCATTTAACGGTGCAAGCAAACATGTTATGACTCCTGTGGCAGACTGGAGGCCTGGTGCACGAATTCGTGCATGGGTAGGGTCCAGCTGGCCCTCCCCTGTGGGGGCCCATTGGGCGGGGCCAGCAGGGGGGAGAGGCAGAGGGAGGTTGGCCGGCCAGCCCCACCCCGGATCAGAGTGTTGGGAGCTGCTCGGGGGGCGGGCCCGTAGAGAGTGGAAGGAGGAGGAGCGGGGGCATTCGAGGCCCCAATCAGGCTGGTTGGCTGCCACAGTACACGTCATCACCACCAGTCGTTCTGGTCGTTCTGTCATCTCACTGCTGGGCTTTTATATATATAAATACTGTGTAATAGCCAAAATCACTGGAATCATCTGTTTTTTATAAAAATGTGAACTCATCAAAATTTATTAGAGCAAAATAAATAACTATAGAAAAAATAGGTAAGTACTGAAACAAAAATCTAACTAGGATATAACTGTTACAGGGACCAAACTGAAATTTCTCTCTCTGTCTCTCTCAGAAATACATATAAGTAAGCACACACACACACACACATGCACGTGCATAAACACACACACACACACACACACACACACAACGTTTCTTTCTTTTTTCCCCCCACTGCTACAAGATCGTTTTTTCCATTTTATTAAATATTCTTCTGAAACAGAATTTTTAGCAGCTATACAATATACCACTTTATGAATGTACCACAATTTTCTAATTGTAAGTAATCTATGTCAATCACTAGCTCTCTAGAAATGTTTTGTTCATTCCTATTATAATTTTTATAACCTATTGGATAAAAGTATTTTACATTTTTTGTTTCAATGCTTGTTTATTTCCCTTGGAAGATAATTAAGTAAAAAATACTTAAAGTGTTATATTCATGTTAAGATTTATTGTGACTACAGATCACATGTTAGCACTTACTAAAAAGTTGTTAGTTACAAATATTGTGACCAGCACGTTTTGTCTCTGTGGTAAATAAAAAAATGCAGTTTATCAAGTTTTGTGATTTCTCCAGCTTTTGCGGATTTATGAACAGAATAGCACATTACTAAACTTAATGTCAACTTAATGACGGAGATATAAATTTTAGTCTGTTCATTTAACATAATATATGGAATATTTGGAAGTACTTACAGAAAAACGACATCAAATTTAACCCCAAGAAATGCTTGATTAAAAACAGTCCACAAGCCTTTAAATGTCATAGGTTAATATAGCCTGCATTGATTTATTTTTGTCAAAAGGGAGATTTATTTTTAATTTTTTTAAAATATATTTTATTGATTTTTTTACAGAGAGGAAGGGAGAGGGATAGAAAGTTAGAAACATCGATGAGAGAGAGACATCGATCAGCCGCCTCCTGCACGCCCCCCACTGGGGATGTGCCCGCAACCAGGATACATGCCCTTGACCGGAATGGAACCCGGGACCTTTCAGTCCGCAGGCCCGACGCTCTATCCACTGAGCCACACCGGTTTGGGCAGGAGAATTATTTTTAAATCAGTTGAGAATAAAAGATCTTCTACTGGTGTTTCGACATAGGGTGGCTCTCAAATTAGTGCTCTCAGCTGCTGAGGACTCTGGATTGTGGGGAGGGTGGGGGGGATTGACCAGAAAGCTGATTGGACGTCTGTATTACTTCCTTCTTCTCCTGTTCCCTCCCCCCCCCCCCCCCTACCCCCCCCCCACCCCGCAGGCTGCAGATCCTCCGGGACCACTTCACCTACTCGCTCTACGCCAACGTCTGCCGCTCGCTCTTCGAGAAGGACAAACTGCTCTTCTCCTTCTGCCTCACCGTGAACCTGCAGATCCACGAGCACGCGGTCAGTCTGCCCTCCCCCAGCCGGGCGCCGACTCCCTGTCATACCCACCTGCGGGTTTGCGGGGGGGGGCCTCTGTACATAGGGCGGTGGGTCCTCACACAGAAAGAGTTGCTGTGTAAATTAAGCCAAGACAGCACCACTGCCCTGGATTTCGGAGGGGGCAGATGAAACACAGAGTTCATCACGGAACCGTTATTTAAACGTGCGCGTGTTTCCATTGCAAACACGTTAGTGTCTATTAGAATCTTATATAAAGATGCCTGTAAATGTACCAGATCTCTTCATCTGTCTGCACCAGGTAACAGCATACACGCGGTCATGCATGTTTTTAAGAACTTGTGCGAGTCAGACAGACCTGTGGGTGCTGAACAATACCTTTCACACATTTTACTGTGTGCGACGTCCATTCGTGGAAAATAAAGGGAGCGCTGTGAGGGTGGAGGCCTGGCGGTGGGTAGATTCAGTATTTTGGATACGTATGCGTCTAGGACGCATTGCTTTCATAGGGTGATATGTCGGTGGCATTCTGAAGGAGTAAAGGGTGTGTTTTTTTGCATTTCTTGCTTATATTTTATGGAAAATAATTGAACGTCTGGCAGATTGACGGCTTGCTGTCTTTCCACAACTTCTTGGGCCAGAAACACTCGAAGCAGCCATTTGGAAAAACATTTATCCAAATAGAATACGTTCAGATTTTCCTGTTAAATGAGTAATTCTGGAGAAAATCATCGAAAGGTTTTTTTTTATATATACATTTTATTGATTTTTTTTTTTACAGAGAAGAAGGGAAAGGGATAGAGAGTTAGAAACATCGATGAGAGAGAAACATCCATCAGCTGCCTCCTGCACGCCCCCTACTGGGGATGTGCCCACAACCAAGATACGTGCCCTTCACCGGAATCGAACACGGGACCCTTCAGTCTGCGGGCTGACGCTCTATCCCCTGAGCCACACCGGTTTCGGCCATCAAAAAGTTTTTTTCAGAAAAAAAAATCATTTTTGAAAAATGGTTCTGATAGACACATTTGAAATACGAGCAACTGTGATCCTTTATGTGTCTATCATAAAGTTTCTGATAGACAAGTACTGAAGGATCACAGCTGTAGGATTTCATCCGAACCACCCCTGAAACTTGAAAATGGACTGGCAATTTTTAAAAACAGCTGTACGTTTACTATGGAGGTGATGAACTCACTTCTGACTCTTCATGCTGCTCTTTTTGTTTTTTTCCCCCCAAAAGATTAATAAAGCGGAGTGGCGATTTCTGCTCACGGGCGGCATCGGGCTGGATAACCCTTACACCAACCCCTGCATGTGGCTGCCTCAGAAGTCCTGGGATGAGATCTGTCGCCTGGACGAGCTGCAGACCTTCAAAACCATCCGCAAGGACTTCATAAACCTCAAGGACGGGTGGAAACGGGTCTATGACAGTTTGGTAGGTGTCCGGGGCTCTGGCTTTCCAAATTTTTTAAAACAATATATATTTTATTGATGTTTTTACAGAGAGGAAGGGAGAGGGAGAGAGAGTGAGAAACATCGATGAGAGAGAGAGACATCGATCAGCTACCTCCTGCACGCCCCCCACTGGGGATGTGCCCACGACCAAGGTACATGCCCTGGACCGGAATCGAACCTGGGACCCTTCAGTCCGCAGGCCGACGCTCTCTCCACTGAGCCACACCGGTTTGGGCTCCAAAATTTGTTTAAGTGGAGAAAAATGTTCAATAACATGTTCTTACTTTTGAAAACAAACAAGAGTCTAGTCCGCTTTAAGTAAGCTGGTCAGATGTTAAATATCCAAACGTAGAACCACCTTCTGTTTGAACCTCAAATTCCTGGAAGCGCAGAGATGCATGAACGTTGCATGATCCTCAAAAATGCGATTTTTTAATTTCCACGCCAGGTTTTTATTTAGTATCCGCTTACACTTTGGCAGTCATCATGGCAGATGAGCTGACATTTTACAAAACAGCTATTGTTGAGATTTTTTTTTTTTTTTGGAGGCAGGATCCAAGCTAATGTTTTCATTTCCTATCACATGCCACTTGAGGAGAGGGAAAAGCTGGTATTTCTCACATATTGTTTAGGAAGCCCTGTCTTGCTGATTGGAGGCTATGATGGTTGACATTCTAGAAGTTGTTGCCTTCCCGAGTTTTTTAAGATACAAGGGCTAATATTTTGCCAATTCCCAGTTACATTTTGTTTTCCTATTCCTTTGTTTCTACTCTCTTGACCTTCTGCTTCCCTTGGATTTAATTGATAAGAGCTCTTAATTTATAAGAGCCTCCTAACAAAACAAGAAAGAAAGGGAAGCTGGGAAGAGGCGAGGAAGAGGCAGACCCACGGAGAACACTGTGTATCTGGGCACATATCTGCTGCATTACACACGATGGCTAGATGGCGTCTACGCGTGAATTCAAATACAGTGGTACCTCGAGATACGAGTTTAATTCGTTCTGTAACCTTGAGGCGTGGGAAACGATGAGACGCTCGCGTCGCGGTAAACTGGTGGGTCGTGTGCAGCCGGCCGATCCGCGCGATGACTCCTATCTCAACTGTTGCTCGTATTTCAAAGCAAAAATCACTCGCTCCACGGCTCGTATCTCAAAGATCTCATATGTGAGGGCACTCGTATCTCGAGGTACCACTGTATTTTGGACAGGTGTCTGCTGGCTGGCTCTCTCCTTGCTGGTCATACCAACGTATTTCCGAGAGAGAAACGTATTTGGTGAGCACTTCCTTCTAAGGTGGAGTAGAAATCTGTTCTCTAGCATGAGGCGTGGAGATTTCCGACCTGAGATACTGCGTAGCCTTCCCGGAAGCTGTAAAAGCACAACTGTCCCCCTCTTTTTCCAGGTTACGCCCCGGGATCTTGATTCCTCTCTTCTTATAATGTGTAATAGCTCTCTTTCTTTTTTTGGCTTTTTTTTTTTTACTTCGCATATTCTCAAGTATTCTTTATATATATATATATATATATATGTAAAAAAAAGTACCAAAAATTGTTCAAAACAGGAAATAGCACAATACATTTTAGGAAAATGCCATTCTTTTTGTACTAAACGTTTATTTTTATGAGTAGAGGATGAGAGTCGCTGGTCGGTACTTGTACAGTGGTACCTCGAGATACGAGTTTCATTCGTTCCGTCACCTTGAGGCGTGGGAAACTATGAGACGCTCACGTCGCGGTAAACTGGTGGGTCGTGTGCAGCCGGCCGATCCCCGCGATGACTCCTATCTCAACTGTTGCTCGTATTTCAAAGCAAAAATCGCTCGCTCGCTCGACGGCTCGTATCTCAAAAATCTCGTAGGTTAGGGCACTCGTATCTCGAGGTGCCACTGTACCTGCCTTTGGAGACATAATGGGCATAAAGCTTCCCATGCACGTTTATTTATTTATTTTTTTTCATAACAGGCATCATTTTATTTACCGATTACTATTCATACCGGGATGAACTTGCTCAGTTCCTGTCCTGGTTCTGATTCCTCTGTGGTGTTTTCAATTTTCTCTTCATTCCTCATTCCATAGCTCTGCCCTGACCTAATGAAACTTACATTAGCATCCTTGATTTCGTGTATCCATTATGTTTTCTCTGAAAAAAAAAATGATGTATAAGTCAAAAGACGGTTTTGTGTTCGTTTTAGAAGTCATCTCCACGATAATGTGGAATTACATCCCTGTCATTTCAGGAACCGCACCACGAGGCTTTTCCCGAAGTTTGGGAAGATAAAATGAACGAGTTCCAGAGGATGCTCATCATCCGCTGCCTGCGGCCAGATAAGGTAAACGTGACCTTGGACCACAGCTCCGCTCTGGGGGTTCCTCTCCTCCTCCCCATAACCCCCCGCCCCCCGCACCCGGCAAGCCTGCATTCCTTCTGCATCACAGGGGGGAGAGTGCGCTGGGGATGACCCACTTCCTCTTCAGACAGCCGTTTTCCCAGAAGTTTCCATAGTGACTGAAACCACACTAAATTCAGATGACATTTCATTGCTTTATTTATTTCGTGAGGCTTCCTTCTAAAGTCCGCTTCCCCAATTTCTCACAGCCGACTTCCTTTCCCAGGCTGAAATCTCATTTTTCTTCTTATCATTTCCATAAAGTTAGTCAATGATGTTAATTAACTTCAAGCTAATAGACTAGAATATCTGGTTCTTCAAATGCTCTCCTTGTAGAGCGTTCTTTGGAAAATTAACAGGATATTCTTTTTAAGACACGTATTACGGCTGACTACAAACTGAAATTTCAACAATTTTAGTTTTATTTTCCTCAAATAATAAACCAGATCACGATCGACCAGCTGACCTGCATGTCAGCAGATTTTAGTACTCATCAATATTCGGATTTGTATTATGTGATGTAATTGCACTCTATTAAAAGAAGTATTCACTTAAGTACAATAGTTCACGTCCACAGAGACAGCCATATACCCTGAAAAAATAGAGACATTCTTGGGGAAAAAATTTTGAAAAAATATCCTAATTATCCATTGTTCCTACTCAAGTAGAAGTGATATATAATTATTGCAGCACTTACCATAGTCACAACTTAAGTTGCTAAGGACTACAAGACAACACTTCCATCCTAACAGAACAAGACAAGAAAGCAGAGCTTAAATGGTGAAAGCAGTGGGTTTTTTTTTTTTAATTTTTTTATATATCTTACTGTTTTTTTACAGAGAGGAAGGGAGAGGGATAGAAAGTCAGAAACATCGATGAGAGAGAGACATCAATCAGCCGCCTCCTGCACGCCCCCCACTGGAGATGTGCCCGAAACCAAGGTACCAGGCCCTTGACCGGAATCGAACCTGGGACCTTTCAGTCCACAGGCCGACGCTCTATCCACTGAGCCACACCGGTTCTGGTGAAAGCAACATTTTTTTAAATGATTTCACCCACGTCAGAGCTAACGTGGGCTGAGGGCACTCCTTCCCCTGTAAGACGTCATCTGGGCAATGAGCCAGGGCCCCGGCGTCCGTTAGGCGAGGTGCCTGGGACCCCACGATACGTTTGGGGGTCCAGGAAGATATCTTCATTTCTTTATGATCAGAAACTATAACCCAGTCTGTATCCTATTAGTAGCGACGCCCAAACCACTGTGAAAGGTAATTTTTAAATTGTTTTAATGGAGGGAGGGGCCCGTGGTGCGCCCACGAAGGCCTCAGGCTGCCCCCCTCTTCTCAGGGCCGGGAGGGAGACAAGGGTTTGAGGGTCATTATTAAACGGAAGACCTCGCTGATAGGCCCCCAGGGTGGCCCTCGGGGAAAATGACTCCCCACGGAAACCAGGTTCAGCCTCAGAGGTGCCGTCTCAGGGATTAACCAGGAGGGACAGGACATGTCTCCACTGCTTGCCCAGGACGGCTTCCTCCTTTTGAACTTTTAATTAGAATTTTCAAAGCTTTTCACTTGGCTCTCTCTAAGCTAACAAGACTTTGCTACTAAAATGCCTCCACATGTGCTCATGACCTTCTCGCCTCAATATTGGAAAAAACAAAGAACCCTCTGTTCCCGTTTTAATGAAATTTAATTAAAAGTGATTCATGAGCCGTTTCCCAAGGACAGTCATTTCATCTGTAAATATCTTTTCCCCCGGTTTGATGTTCTTAAAAACTTGACATTTTAATCTGAAAATACATGGAGCTACCAAATAGATCAAATAATGTTTTCCATATTCGTTCTCTCTCTGGCGTGTTTTTAAGGGAGCTGGGGGGGGGCGGGAGAGATTCAAGCGGAGGGGTTCTGTGAGTGTGGATGTTTTTGTTGCTAAATCAACTGAGACTCAACTTGTGGTTTCTTCCTTCTCTTCTGGGGTGGGGAGCCTCTTTTCTGCCCAGGGCCATTTGGATATTTATAGCATCACTTTCGGGCCATACGGAATTATCCACTTAAAAATCGGCCCGCTGTATTTGGTCCGACATTTAATTGGCTCACCTCTAATGCTTTCCCGGGTCTTACAGGGCCCAAGGGCCGGATGTTCCCCCTCCATTAGCTGCTCTCATTCTTTAGCCCCATCTTGTCACTCTCCCTCTGCCTCCCCTCCGGCTCCCTTCGCTAAGGGAGAGTGTAGACATGCATGCTTCTCAGCAAGACTTGTGGTTCTGCCCTCCTTCCGCACACAGTCGGATGGGGGCATTGGCCATTCAATCTTGCTTTGGCCAATAACACATGAGCATTGGACTCTGTGGTGAGATATCCTGCCAGCAGATGGTGGAATCACGGGTAGAACTGAAGTGCCAGGAGCAGGTGCATAGCTGAGCCCGCGCAGGGAGTGTTAGTTGCCCACACAGCCCGGTGACTTCACAGCGGCAAGAAGCAGCTTGCCTTGGTTAAGCCACCAAGACCGGGAAATTGTTGACCACTCGGCACAACTCGGTTTCTCCCAAGTGATATGTTGTCCAACATGTACTATCACCTCTGTAATCTATACTAATAAAAGAGTGACATGCTAATTGGCTGTACCTTCACGACACCCACCAGTCAATCTGGAATGTGTATGCAAATTAATGCAACAAAGATGGCAGATTAATTTGCATGCATAGGCTCAGAGCGGCTGGGGGCTGGGGTGGGATGCACCATCCCAGCCACTCTGGTCCTCTGGGCAGTATGGGAAGGTGGGAAAGGTGACTCCGGCCAGAGCAAAGGCAGTGCCGGCAGCCAGGGAAGGAAAGTGGGCTCTTGCATGAGTCTCTGTGCATTGGGCCTCTAGTCCTTAATATAAAATAACTATTAGTGTGCTCTTACGTTAGCAAACCTCCAATCTCACTGTTTTCAAGCACTCCAATTTCTGGTGGTGAATGTTGATTTTGGAATCTATATACAGTGGTACCTCGAGATACGAGTTTAATTCGTTCTGTAACCTTGAGGCATGGGAAACTATGAGACGCTTGAGTCGCGGTAAATGGGTGGGTCACGTACAGCCAGCCGATCCTCGAGATGATTCCTATCTCAAATGTTGCTTGTATTTCAAAGCAAAAATCGCTCGCTCGACGGCTCGTATCTCAAAAATCTCGTATGTTAGGGTACTCGTATCTCAAGGTACCACTGTATTTTAAAATACACATGGAGGTTATGCTTTTAAAAGAGTCGTTTTCCAAAGTAAAATGGTGTTCGCGTACCAGAGAAAGTACCTGTGCTGCTTGGAGCTAACATGTGGGCTAGTACCACATACATCTTATTTCTTTGCAATATCTAAGCCCACCAGGAAAATCAGCAATTGCGTGAACACTGGTTCATAACACCCTTTCTTTGTCGGCACAATTTTTGGGGTCTCCTTGCTGCTGCTCTCCCCTCAAAACCAACTCCTCGACCCAGGCCAGAGTCCACAGACGCCAGGTTCTCTGCTGCTCGTGTTCCGAAAGACGTACACGATGCTCACGAGGTCGCCAGAGCACAGATGGCTTGCATGTGCCTTTAACTTTAACAGCCTATCAATTCAAGTCCGCAGGGTTTCGTTAGCGAAGCAGCATAGCAAATGGGGAAAGACTGAGGCGAGGAAGGTCTGGGTCTGTTTACAAGAGGAAGGGCTCCCGGACACAGTTCCCTCCTGAACTGAACACAAAAAGCAAATCAGTCCGCTTCCACTAAGAAACTTGTCAAATGTAAGGTAACTAGAGGCCCGGTGCACAGCATCCTGGGGCGGGATGGGGTCCCCTCAGGCCGGCCTGCGACCTCTCGCAGTCTCGAACCCTCGCAGTCTGTGAGCCCGGCTCTGGCTGAGCAGCGCTCCCACCCGGGGGTGGACTGACCAGCAGGAGGCAGCTCCTGCGTCGAGCATCTGCCCCCTGGTGGCCAGTGCGCATCATAGCGACCCGTTGTTCAACCATCCGGTCGATTTGCATATTAGCACTTTATTATTTTTTTAATGAAATCTTTATTATTCAGATGATTACATTTGTTCCTCTTTTTTCCCCTCCGTAGCTCCTCTCCACCCGGCTCCCACCCCTCCTCCGCCCTTCCCTCCCTCCCGTTGACCTCATCCAGGGGTGTGTGATTTTTGCACCCCCCTCACGCCTTTCCCCCTGAGCGCTCCTTTCGCTCGTGAAGCTCCAACGGGAAAGTGTCCGCCCGGGGCGGGAGGAGGCCGGGAAAGCACCATCTTCCTGGCCGGCCCTGGGAGGGCCCTCCTGAGGGGAAGCGGGGGGACGGGGCCGGGCCCCGCTACTGCCCGTTCCCGCAGTGAGCCAGCACCCGTGCCCACCCACCTTGGCTAAGCCAGGACGGAGCGGAGCCGGGAGCAGCAATTCCCGGGAGGGGATGGGTCTGCGCCCCAGGTGCAGGATTTCTGGCATCAGAGCCCCAGCCTCCGGAAGGAGGGCCTGGAGCGGGCCCCCGCCCGTTCCTGCAGGAGATCCTGGGGCGCACCCACACTGCGGGGGCCACCTTGGCGGTTAGCTTCTTGGTCTGAGGGCACTCACAAGTGGACTGCCCCTCTCCTACGCCTTTTCTGGGTAGGGGGGGGGCACCTGCAGGATTACCGGGGGAGATCAGAACCCCAACATCAGCCCGGCGACTCCTTCTCCACTGAGGGCTCACCCCCTCAGTCCCCCACACGTCCACCCCGGGACCAGGGAAAGGCACCTGTACGCCGAGGTGGCCCCCGCAGAGGTGCGGGTCCCCGCTAACACGCCCCATTCCTTCCCAGATCATCCCCATGCTGCAGGAGTTCATCACCAGCAAGCTGGGGCGCCTGTTCATCGAGCCGCCCCCCTTCAACCTGTCCAAGGCCTTCGCAGACAGCCACTGCTGCGCCCCCCTGATTTTCGTGCTCTCGCCGGGGGCCGACCCCATGGCCGCGCTGCTCAAATTTGCCGACGACCAGGTGCCTCCCAGCAGACGGAGTTCTGTGTGTGTGTGTG
>JAAGEH010000413.1:2624628-2674273 GCA_011751065.1 Lasiurus cinereus | reverse complement strand
ATATATATATGTGTGTGTGTATATACATATATATATTTTTTTAAATGTATTTTTATGATCAGCTGCCTCCTACACGCCCCACAGTGGAGATGTGCCCGCAAGCAAGGTACATGCCCTTGACCGGAATCGAACCTGGGACCTTTCAGTCCACAGGCCGACGCTCTATCCACTGAGCCACACCGGTCTTGGCTTTTTTTTTTTTTTTTTAAAGACACAGGTTTGGGGATGTTTTGGCCTTTCCGGCGACCAGTTCTGAATCACGCAGCCCCGCTGTCTCCATCCCGGTTCTGCGATTTCACTGGGTCCAGTCCGTCGTTCCTGGGGCGGATCTGCCGGCCAGGCCTTGGACTTAAGCTGCAGCGCCGGGCTGTTCTGTGGGGATGCTCCCCCACTTCCAGCCCCCGCTCCAGCTGCGTGGTCCGGAGAGCGCCCCTGGATCTCCTCTGTGCTTCTGTGTCCGCAGGAGCTGAGCCCCGAGTCCACACACCCCGACTTCCGGATGTGGCTGACCAGCTACCCGTCCCCCAACTTCCCCGTGGCCGTCCTGCAGAACGGGGTGAAGATGACCAATGAGGCCCCCAAAGGCCTCCGGGCCAACATCATCCGCTCCTACCTCATGGACCCCATCTCGGACCCCGAGTTCTTCGGCAGCTGCAAGAAGCCGGTCAGTGACGCTCGGTCTTGCCCAGCTCTCAGGGAAGGGGTGGTGGTGGGGGGTTTGGGGGGTGGGGGAGGGGTAAGGGGGGATGCTTTCGGCCAGGACAACTCCACCCTGCGCGGCCTCCCTCTTGCCTGCGGCGCCCTTGGCTTTGAGGACTGGTTATTGGCTGCACTGATGCCAATTTTACCAACATTTCATTTTAATTTTACTGCCGGCCCGTCCCTGCTCGGCTGGGATCTGGGGGTGGGAGGGGGGAGGGGGTGTCCTTAATCATGCGGCCTGCCCGTTTGTGAGCCGCTGCAGGCCAGTCCCAGCAGGAACCGCGAGCTCGGAGCATCTTGTTTCGGGATATTCACGGAGCTGGAGCTGTTGGCTGGCGGGAGCCCTATCTTTAGATTAAAATACAGCGGTACCTGGAGATTCGAGTTTAATTCGTTCCGTAACCTTGAGGCGTGGGAAACTATGAGACACTCGCGTCGCGGTAAACGGGTGGGTCGTGTGCAGCCGGCCGATCCGCGCGATGACTCCTATCTCAAATGTTGCTCGTATTTCAAAGCAAAAATAGCTCGTATCTCAAAAATCTCGTATGTTAGGGAACTCGTATCTCGAGGTACCGCTGTATATATATATTTTTTATTGGTTTCAGAGAGGGAGGAAGAGGGAGAGAGAGAGAGGAACATCCATGATGAGAGGGGATCATGGATCAGCCGCCTCCTGCGCACCCCCTGCTGGGGACAAAGCCTGCAACCCGGGCCCGGGCGCTGGCGGGAACGGAACCCTGACCTGCCGGTTGCGAGGCCCACGCTCAGCCACGGAGTCCCCCCTCGCAGGCTGACCTGGCCTCCCCGAGGCGTCTGTCCTGGGGCGGTCGGGGATGAGGGGGTGCGGGGGGGCGAGGAGTGAGGAGCCCGTTCCTCCGGCTGCAGGTGGAGTTCAAGAAGCTGCTGTACGGCCTCTGCTTCTTCCACGCGCTGGTGCAGGAGCGGCGCAAGTTCGGGCCCCTGGGCTGGAACATCCCCTACGAGTTCAACGAGACGGATCTGCGCATCAGCGTGCAGCAGCTGCACATGTTCCTCAACCAGTACGAGGTACCAGGGGTCCCGGGCTGGGGGGGGGGCTCTCTGCTCCCCGGCCCACGGTGAGTGTGGGTGCAGCGAGCCGGGGCGCCTGCCCCGAGGCCGGCTCCCCGCAGCTCCGTTACGGGTCCCCAAACTGCCCCAGGAGTGCGGCACTTAGAGTGACCGTCCGTCCGTAGGGCCTATATTTTATCGTGGATGTTAATGCATGCGCATGCACACCCACGGGGATCTGAAAAGGGATTGTCCTTGTTTTGAAAACGGTTGGAGAGTATCGTCAATGAGCCAGGCTCCAAAATCGGGGAGAGGGGGTGGTGGTGGAGAAGAGGGGAGAAGCCGACTGGTTCCCGTCTGTTCAGGACATGACTGTCCTATGCGTCTAGAGAAATGTCCCCGTGCCACAGAGCAGGGCGCTCAGGACCTAAGAGTAAGTGTGAGGTTTTCACGCACATTCACTATGAGGAAGCAACAACACAACGGCAAGTAATGTGTGCCCACAGCCAACGATTAGGTGGCCCATCTGAAACTACTATACTGGTAAATCAGCTAGACCTCAATTTTTTTTTTGTTTTTTTAAATATATTTTATTTATTTTTTACAGAGAGGAAGGGAGAGGGATAGAGAGTTAGAAACATCGATGAGAGAGAGAGACATCGATCAGCCGCCTCCTGCACGCCCCCCACTAGGGATGTGCCTGCAACCAGGATACATGCCCTTGACCGGAATCGAACCTGGGCCCTTTCAGTCTGCAGGCCGATGCTCTATCCACTGAGCCACACCGGTTTCGGCTCAATTTTTTTTTTAAAATGCCACTTTGTGGAAAGGTTTGGCTAACTGTAGTGATTTGGCACTGTCTTGTGGCCCGTGGTAACGGATGTGAGAGTGTATTCCACGGCTACTGGTGTGGTTTTAAGAGAATATTTGCATTCTAGAACGAAAGGCCAGTATTATGTCAGCTGAGTTGAATTGTGCCCCCCCCTAAAGTCACCACCCTCGGCTCCAATCCTACCAAAGAACAAGTCTTATCATTTCCAGCTCCAAGTTCAATGAAGTCCCCTCTCTGGCCACTACTGCCCACTCTGTCCTGGCGCCATTATTTCTATTAAAGAGACGGCTCAGAGTGGGATCACTGGAAGACAGGAGTCATACACTCAAACTTGTGACAGATAACTACCTACAGGAAAGACATGTAAAGCATACAACTGACCCCAAAAATCATAAAGTAAAAGATTGCTGGGTTTTAGGAGAAAATATTTTGAAACTTTGCCATATTAAAATGCCCCAAATAGTTAAACATCATTCAAATAAAGGACAAATGAAAATTGGAGAAAATTTAAAATTTATCTGACAAAGTGATTCGGTATCTTTTTAAAGAGCTTTAAAAAATAGGAGAAAAAAAAAGGATAATCATTCAGATGAGAAAAACACCTAAAAGAACAGAGTAGATATTTTAACAAAATAAGAAATAACAAATGGTAAACATTTTTTAAATGTCAATATAAAAAAGTAAACTTAAAAACTACAAACAATGTCGTCATTTGTCAGTAAGTTTTCCTAAATGACAATGCTCAATTTTGTTGAGAATATTAAGAAATAGAATTCTCTATACTGCTGGGTGTATAAATATTTGTGCTTAGTTTAAAAGAAATTGCAGTATAAAAAACTGATGCTGTTGCATGTATAAACTTTTAAAAATTCTGTATACAAGAGACTATAATAAAAAAGCAAGCTAACAGGAAAATATCTGTATAAATTTGATAAATAAAGGTCAATTTATAAAACAGCTTAGACAAATCAAGTAAAACTATTAAACCTTTCATTGAAAAATGAGTTGGAGGTTCATTCGCAGAAGCACAGATGTTATTAAACAGATGAAAAAATTATGAGCCTCACTAATTTTCTAGAAATGCAAATTATGACAATATTAATGATCTTTGGTTTACACAATTTACAAAAGATTTCAAACTGAGTTTCACCACTGCTACGGCCTGCCAGGAGAGCAAGTTGGTGACTCTAGCCACCTGCCTTTTATAAACTCCTTTCCTGTGACATAGTGGTTTCCTTTTCAGAAATATAGACGACCAAATCCTTAGAAACGTGAGTTACCCAAAGAGGATCTGAAACAGTAGAAAATTAAGAGCAACTGAAGTGTTCAGTCTTAGAGTTATTAAAATAGTATCCTCAAAGAGTATTTTGTAAAATGGTACAAGATTCTCACGAGTTCACACAAAATACAAGGTATACTGTAGATAGAGTGTGATTCAAATGGTCAAAATATATCTATAATAGTAAAAAGGTGATATGCAAATTGACCGAATGACCAGACAGCAGATTGACCATCTGGACGATGCTATGACACCCACTGGTGCCAGGCCATCCAGGGTGGGGGTGATGCGATTGGTCAGGGGGTCCCGCCATCGCCCCACAATCGCCCCTACAGAGGGAGGCCCAGGCCACCCAGCTGGCTGTGCTGGGGCCTCCCTCAGGACAGCGATCAATCATGGAGCCCCAGCCAGTAGCCTGGCCCTCCCTCTTTGAGGCGATCAATATTTTCATACACATTTTCCTAATTTTCTTTCATCTCTGACACTTCCATTATACAGAAAGGGCAAATTACAATATTAAAATATTTCCTCTTGCTGAAACCAGTTTGGCTCAGTGGATAGAGTATCGGTCAAGGGCATGTACCTTGGTTGCGGGCACATTTCCGGTGGGGGGCGTGCAAAAGGCAGCTGATCGATGTTTCTCTCTCATCGATGTTTCTAACTCTCTATCCCTTTCTCTTCCTCTCTGTTAAAAAAATCAATAAAATATGTTTTAAAAAAATATATTTCCTCTAATTACCGTATTTTCTGGCGTATAAGAACACTTTTTTACCCAGGAAAATCTTCTCAAAAGTCCGGGGTCATCTTATACGCCCGGTCTCATCTTATAGAGCGAGTATATCCTAAACTCTGTATTTTAACTGGAAAAGTAGGGGGTCGTCTTATACGCCCAGTCGTCTTCTACGCCGGAAAATACGGTAATTCCCTTCCACTGGGCACCGGGCCGCTAGTACGGCTATGAAAGGGAAGGAACACTGATGATCTCTGAGTTGTGCTGGGTTTGTTGTGCATGTCGCTCAGCTGTGAGCGGGTTCACCGCGTGCCTGGAATGCGCTGTGGCCGTCAGTGCTGGGCGAGCCGTGAGTCCACGGCCACCAGAGGAGCTCTGTCCGCTGCACTGACCGAGTGGGGACAGGCCACGGAGGAGAGCGGACCAGGTCGGGGGCGGGAGGGGGGGGTGACAGAGGCCACCGTGAGCGGGGAGCGTGTCAAGGGACACCGTGTCCACGCCGGCCGGCGGGAGGACGTGTGGATCGGGTGAACCGGCTGGAAGCCCGGCATTGGCCGGTGAGAACCCGGGCTCTCGATTGCAGGAGCTGCCCTACGACGCCCTGCGGTACATGACGGGCGAGTGCAACTACGGCGGCCGGGTGACCGACGACTGGGACCGGCGCACGCTGCGCAGCATCCTCAACAAGTTCTTCTGCACCGAGCTGGTGGAGAGCCCCGGCTACAAGTTCGACTCGAGTGGCATCTACTTCGTCCCGCCCACCGGCGACGTGAGTGTCCCCCCCCCCCCCCCGGGAAAGGACTTCTCCGGAGGTCCTGTTTCCCGTTAAACCTTGTGCGAGCTCCCGTCCGTGTCCTTAGGACGGAGCACACCCCGGCGTAGACACAGCGGTGGTGTGAATACAGCGGTACCTCGAGATCCGAGTGCCCTAACAGACGAGATTTTTGAGATACGAGCCAACGAGCGAGCGATGTTTGCTTTGAAATACGAGCAACAGTTGAGATAGGAGTCATCACGCGGATCGGCCGGCTGCACACGGCCCACCAGTTTACTGCGACTCGGGCGTCTCCTAGTTTCCCACGCCTCGAGGTGACGGAGCGAATGAAACTCGTATCTCGAGGCACCACTGTAGCTTCCTCGGCGACCTGAGGCTCTGTCAGTGTGCATCCGGTCCTTTGGGCGAAAAGCCATTGTCCCCAGTTAGAAAGGGGATACACACGGGAGGAGGTAAAGGTTATCTATACGTTCTATATGTATAAAAGCCTAAGCGACCGTTAGGACCCGTCACTATGCCGCGCACTGACCACCAGGGGGCAGACGCTCAATGCAGGAGCTGCCCGCTGGTGGCCAGGGCACTTCCACATCCAGCCTCCTGCAGTCAACCAACCTCCTGTGGTCCCTCTCCCAGGCCAGCTAGCTGGTTGGCTGGCCAGCCGAGAGACCCCACCCACGCACAAATTCGTGCACCGGGCCTCTACTATGAACAAGAAGAGTTCATATTCATGTCAGGCTTACTTATTGACACAGCGGTTTCAGGTCACAATCTCACCAGAGCGGCTGACTGACTTTGGTATGACTAGTCTATCCCTTTTACAAGTGACAAAGCAAGTTTGTCCAACCTTGCCACCCAGGGAGAGAGCGGCCGTCACAGAACCGCCCACCGCACAAGGCCAGAGTCCCCTTGGGCTGTGTCTTCCCCAGTCCTGTCTGGTGGGAGCCCTGGTGTCTATCTGCCAGCGGATCACCACACAGCCCATTCCCAGGGCAGTGAGGCTGGTTCTCCTTTCATTCCCTGGAGTCAGAGGGCACGTGTTATTGGAAGTTAAACGCATGGCCACGGCCAACACAGGCCCGTACCATACCCTCCCCTCCACCCTGACCATCGCCCACCAAGATTAGTGCCAGCTGAGGTCAGGGATCCCCGGATGGAGAGAAAGCTCCACCCCAGAGCTCCTGCCATTGAGTGGGGGGAGCAAGTCCACGTGGAGAATGATGGGTAACAAGCTCTCCAGGAATGGGGTGGCCAAGGACCCACAGCATGGGTGCTTTCCACCCATCCTGAAAATCATCAATGACCACCCCCCCATCAATATATATGTGTTTGTATATGGTTATATGAGCATCAAGAAATGTATTTCAATAAATATAAAATGTGAGTGCAGCTGAATAAACAGACAGACAACGTTAATGATGGTGGTTATCTCAGGGCAGTAAATTCTCTGATTATTCTTACTTTTCTGAACTATGTCGATTCATCACAATAAGAGTACAGAGCTCAGTGGATAGAGCATTGGCTTGCAGACTGAAGGGTCCCAGGTTCGATTCCAGTCAAGGGCATGTACCTTGTTTGCGGGCACATCTCCAGTAGGAGGTGTGCAGGAGGCAGCTGATAGATGTTCCTCTCTCATCAATGTTTCTAACTCACTATCCTTTCCCTTCCTCTATGTGAAAAATCAATAAAATATATTTTTAAAAAAAAGAGTACAGAGAAAAAGTCAGCGTAGAGCCCCCATAAATTTATTGTGCTCGCCATAAATTAAGAACAGTCACCAGCAAAACGCAGCAGAGAAAGATTTCTCTGGGGGAAATCTCTACAGGAAGTGGGCCAGACGCTCCTCTCTCTGTTTTAACATTCATTCTGATGGAAGGATACCATTTCTTTTTTCCCCTCTCCATGTGTTCCTATCTTCTCTGTTTTTAAAACCTCAGCTGCTGAGGTGGGAAGAAAGGGAAAGCATTCAGGGTCTGCTCTCACAGGCTCATCCACTCAGTAATCAGAGTTTTGAAACCAACTCTTTTCAATGGGAAGGTTCTAGAGCAGTGGTTCTCAACCTTCCTAATGCCTCGACCCTTGAATACAGTTCCTCATGTGGTGGTGACCCCCAACCACACAATTATTTTCATTGCTACTTCGTCACTGTCATGTTGCTCCTGTTAATGAATTGTGATGTAAATAATCTGTGTTTTCCAATGGTCTTGGGCTCTCCAGCAGCTGTTCTCAATTTGTGGGTCAGGACCCATGGTTGAGAGCCGCTGGCAAGCTCGCTTAAGACCGTCGGAAAACAGATATTTTTCATTGCAATTCATTACCAGTAGCAAAATTATAGTTATGAAGTATGGTTGGGGGTCACCACCACATGAGGAGCTGTATGAAAGGGTCATGGCATTGGAAAGGTGGAGAACCACTGATCTAGAGGATCATTGGTGTCTCACCTCCCCGCTCCCCGTGGCTCGTCTCCGCAGCACAAAAGCTACATCGAGTACACGCAGACGCTGCCGCTGACCCCGGCTCCGGAGATCTTCGGGATGAATGCCAACGCGGACATCACGAAAGACCAGTCGGAGACCCAACAGCTCTTCGACAACACGCTCCTCACCCAGGTGTGTGTCTCTGCGGGTGCCGGCTCCCACGGCTGCAACGTGTGAGCGCAGGAGGGGCCGCACCCACAGTCCCGTCTGTGCAGGGGGGTGCCCAGGGTAAGGAGAGGAAAAATACGTGCACAGGCCCTCAGTGTGGATTGAAGCAAAGTTCACGCACGTATGGGGGGTTCTTCCCCCTCTGTGGACCCGGAAAGAATCTTTGGGTGTTTTTCCTGCCGCTCAGAGAGAGGTCTTGGCGTGACCTTCTTTGAGTCTCTCTGAGAATTGTCTGGTAGCGTGCTGCCCCTACAGTTCCACTTGCCCTTTTCTGGCATAAACCGGGCCCAAATGCATGACCCTAGCTGGCCCTTTCAATCCCCCGTAAGAGGAAGCAGAATCTCAGAGCTGCTTGGGAAGCAGTTGAGACCAGAATCCACCTAGAATTTTGCCTGTTTTATTTTCCAGTCTCTTACGAATCCACTAGTTGAAATGACTTATTTTTTTATCGAATATTCCATAATGCGTAATGTAGCTTCCAGAGAAACAGTATCTGTCACATCAGTATTTTATCAGATTATATAATATGTAAAGAGTTACAACTGTACCCAGCCAGCCTGGCTCAGTGGTTGAGTGTCAACCTATGAACCAGGAGGTCACGGTTTGATCCCCGGGTTTTGGGCTTGATCCCCAGTGTGGAGAGTGCAGGAGGCAGCCGACCTATAACTCTATCTCATCATTGATGTTTCCATTTCTCTCTCCTTCTGCCTTCCTCTCTGACACCCATAAAAATATAGATTTTTTAAAAAACTAATACAATTGCAATAGCAAATACAAAGTGGGGAAAAAAGGTTAGGAGAAAAACACAGTTTCTCTTGGCAATGAAGCAGCTCCCCTGGTGAGCGAGAACGTGAAGGTCAGAGTTCACCGTCAAGGCCTAGAGGTCAGCATGGCCCGGGCAAATATTCACTATCTCCTTTTTTTCTCTAAATTGTCTTAGATATTTAGTTGTAAACCTGGCAGTCAGGATCATTATAAAAGATCAGCACATTCTAATATAGTTACGTATTACTAATATGTAACTAACACTTATCAGCATTCCTTTTTATTATTGTGCAACTTCATAGGGTTTTATGGTGGTATGTGCTAGGTCGCTGTAAAAATCTCTCAAGAAACCTAAGTCGATGTTTATAGAACAGCCCTGATGTGAAAACCAGGAAATATAAAATCTGAAATCAGACCAAACACCATTTCTGAGGATTGGGAGAATAGGAGAGAGTCCTTTACGTTCTAATAGTGCTTGCTCTCTTCCATCACACACACACACACACACACACTCATTTACTCTGAGGATCTATGGTTTTTTCCAGAAAATGCAGTTCATTCAC
The DNA here is from genome assembly GCA_011751065.1 of Lasiurus cinereus. Taxonomy (NCBI): domain Eukaryota; kingdom Metazoa; phylum Chordata; class Mammalia; order Chiroptera; family Vespertilionidae; genus Lasiurus; species Lasiurus cinereus. The sequence goes on along the minus strand of JAAGEH010000413.1, from coordinate 2,664,956 downwards.
AGTCCCACTGCACTCATACAACACATACAACACACACACACACACACACACACACACACACTCACTCATTTATTCTGAGGGCCTACGGGTTTTTCCAGAAAATGCAGTTCATTCACACCATGCCACTGCACACATACAACACACACACACACACACACACACACACACACTCACACTCATTTACTCTGAGGGCCTACGGTTTTTTCCAGAAAGTGCAGTTCATTCACACAGTCCCACTGCACACGTACAACATGCCCACAGAGACGCACTCCCCTTCCTGGCCTCCAGTGCGGTCTCTGCACACCCCCCTCGCCCATCACTCTTCCACCCACGTAGAGAGCATGTGCCCTCTCAGTGGCCTCCCGTTTCAAGGGGACGGCCCTCTCCCTGCCCTGGGCGACCAGCGGGCAGCGGAGTTACTGGCAGGTACACTGGGCAGCCAGCTCTCTCCCAGCAAGCTCCCACTTCCTCTCGCTGGGTTTTAACACCCCCCCCAACCATGGCCACGCCACCCATGTAAGTGCCTTCCTCCCTCTCCACAGCACCGGCTCTGCCGCCACCAGGCGGCTCAGTGGGTAGCGTGTCCCCCTCTCCCCCAGGCCTCTGTGCTACTGAAATGGCTCCTGTCCACCTCGTGTGGAGGAGGATGGCAGGTGGTGGGACAGCCAGCGGCACCCCGACACTCCCCCGGGGTTCCCAGCCCGGCCCCTTCCGGGGGGCGGGGGGGGGACCTCCGGCTGACAGCTGGGGTTCCCGCAGTCTCGCTCCGCAGAAGCTGGCGCCAAGTCCTCCGAGGAGGTGGTCAACGAGGTGGCCGGCGACATCCTGGGGAAGCTGCCCAACAACTTCGACATCGAGGCGGCCATGCGGAGGTACCCCACCACGTACACACAGAGCATGAACACCGTGCTGGTCCAGGAGATGGGCCGCTTCAACAAGCTGCTGCAGACCATCCGGGAGTCGTGCGTCAACATCCAGAAGGCCATCAAGGTGAGCGAGGCGCCGAGGACAGGCCCGTCCACGTCACCTTTTCTGCGCGTCCTCCCTGAACGCTTCCGCCGAGGGTTGTCTCTGATCAAACAGGCCGCAGTCACCCTGGCCGGTGTGGCTCAGTGGATAGAGCATCGGCCTGTGGACTGAAGGGTCCCGGGTTCAATTCCTGGTCAAGGGCACATGTTTCAATGGCTGTGCAAGCAGAAGGCTTGGCTCTGCTCCAGGCTACAGAGTTTCAGTTGTAGAAGATAAACAAATCCCAGATACCAGGGCCTCCTCTTGGGTCACCGGGGGGCATGGCCGGCCTGCAAACCACCACAGTCCTCTCACCCAGACCACCCTACACCCCAAGGGAGCACCCACCCTGATCCAGGACACCCACACTTCAGGGCAAACCAGCTGGCCCCCACCCGTGCACCAGGCCTCTATCCTATCTAATAAAAGAGTGATATGCAGATTGACCATCACTCCAACACCTAAGATGACTGCCCCCATGTGGACACAAGATGGCCACCACAAGATGGCCAGCAGGGGAGAGCAGTTGGGAGGGACTAGGCCTGCAAGGGAGGGCAGTTGGGGGCAATAAGGCCAGCAGGGGAGGGCATGTTGGGAGGGACTAGGCCTGCAGGGAAGGGCAGTTAGGAGCGATCAGGCCTGCAGAGGAGGGAAGTTGGGGTGACTGGGCTACAGAGAAAGGCAATTAGGGTTGACCGGGACTGCAGGGAAGGGCAGCTGGGTGGGACCCAGGTCTGCAGGGGAGGGCAGTTAGGAGCGACCAGGCCCACAGAGGAGGGCAGTTAGGGGCAAACAGGCTGTCAGGGGAGCAGTTAGGCATCAATCAGGCCAGCAGGGGAGTGGTTAGGGGGTGATCAGGCTGGCAGGCAGAAGCAGTTAGGGGCAATCAGGAAGGCAGGCAGGTGAGCAGTTGGGAGCAGCAGCCCTGGATTGTGAGAGGGATGTCTGACTGCCCGTTTAGGCCCGATCCTACAGTCAGACATCCCTCAAGGGGTCCCAGATTGGAGAGGGACCCCTTGGGCTGAAGGACACTCTCCCCCCTAACCCCTGCCCCTCGTGCACGAATTTCATGCACCGGGCCTCTAGTGCATGTGTAAAAAGGAAGGAAGAAAGGAGGAGTGTCGGGGGCTGGCTGCAGGGTGACCCCCAGGCTGGCTGTGGGGTATCCGGCCGGGCCGCTGGGCTGCACTGCACTCGGTCTCCTGCGTGTCTCCTTGACCTGGTCCTTCCCATCACCTCCCGCTCCCAGCCTCGGGGGCCCACGGGGAAAGGAGGCCCCCCGGGATCTCACCCCCCGCCAACACGCACCCCCTGGTTTTCCCATCTCCGTGGGGCCATGGGGACTCCCCGAGCCTCGACCCCCACTCCGGGGACTTCTCCACTGTCTTTCCAGCTTCCCTTGGAGCGAGGGGATGCACTTTTGTGGGAGGAGCCCTAGGAGGGTGTTTTTTAAATGGGGTTTCAACCCTCTTTCTCCTCTGGCCCCGCCTCCCCTCCTGGCGGCCGCCCAGGGCCAGCGCCCCCGAGTGTTTGGGGAGTCCCTCGCGGGGTACCTGGCTGACCTGTCGCTCTGCCCTCTGCCCGCTGAGGGCCCTGACCACGAGGCCGATTGCCAGGGGATCCTGTACTCCTCAGAGCCACCTGCAGCCAGTGCACGCCGTTCAGTCTGACCAGGTGAAGGCTTTCCGCAGGGATAGCGCCGGGACCCAGGACTTACTCGGAGCAGAGGGAACGCCGTCACTCTCTCTGTTTGCGCCTGACCGGACCCTCACTGACCACAGCTGTCGGCGAAGGGTGGGCGTGCGGGAGGCCCTGATCTCGTTAACGGGGTTCCCTGCGCTCCAGGGGCTGGTGGTGATGTCCACGGAGCTGGAGGAAGTGGTGAGTAGCATCCTCAACGTCAAGATCCCCGCCATGTGGATGGCCAAGTCCTACCCGAGCCTCAAGCCGCTGGGCAGCTACGTGAACGACTTCCTCACCCGCCTGCGCTTCCTGCAGGTGAGCCGCGGCCCCACGCCTTTCCCCCCGTGCCCTCTGACCTCATGCCCCCCGCCTCCCGGAGGCTCCCCTGCTCCGGGCATTTCCCGCACACGGGCTGCGGCCCGCTCCCGCCTGCCCTCGGCTGCTTCCTCCATGGCCTGGACCCTGGCCGAGCAGGAGGACCTGAGCTCGGGGTCGGGAGCCGGGGTGCGTGTCCGGAGCCTAGTGGCTCGGGTCACCAGCGGGTGAGAGGGACGCAGCGGGCAGGCGGGCCTTTCCTGCCACACTTGGCATGGAGCTGGGCGCCCAGGGCAGAGCGGCTGAGCGGGCGGCCAGGTCAGAGCGAGGGCGCGGCCTTCCTGCTGGGCACCCGCTGGGCACCCTGGCCCTGCATGGCGGGCCCGCCTGGCACCGGGCTGGCCCCCACGTGCCGGGCAGGCAGGGGTCCACCTCCGAACCCCCTGGCAACAGCGCTGCTTTGCTGGGTCCTTATTTGCTTATTTACTTATTTATTCATTAAATATATTTTATGGATTTTCACAGAGAGGAAGGGAGAGGGGGCGTGCAGCAGGCGGCTGATCGATGTCTCTCTCTCTCATCGATGTTTCTATCTCTCTGCCCCTCTCGCTTCCTCTCTGTGAAAAATCCATAAAATATATTTAAAAAAAAAAAATAAAGAGAGCCTCTGGAGTGCGGCTGTGTGTCCCGGGTGTCGGTGTACCTGAGAGATGGCGGGGGGCGGGTGTGGGGGCCGGTGTGACGGTGGCGGGCCTGTCTCTGCCCCCCAGCAATGGTACGAGGTGGGCCCGCCTCCGTCCTACTGGCTGTCGGGCTTCTTCTTCACGCAAGCCTTCCTGACGGGCGCGCAGCAGAACTACGCGCGCAAGTACACCATCCCCATCGACCTGCTGGGCTTCGACTACGAGGTGCTGGAGGACAAGGACTACAAGGTGCCCCCCGAGGACGGTGAGTCCGGGCCCGCTCCCGCCGCTGGCCTCCTGGCCGTCACCCCTGTCACTCAGCTCGCAGAGACAGAGGAAGGAACGATGGGGGGAGAGAGGGTGGTGAAGCACATGGAGATAGACCAGTGGTTCTCCACCTTCCTAAGGCCGCGACCCTGGCATACAGTTCCTCATGGGGTGATGACCCCCACCCATGAAATGTTGCTCCTGTGATGCATCGTGATGTAAATATCTGAATTTTCCGAGGGTCTTAGGCGACCCCTGTGAAAGGGTTGTTCGACCCCCAAAGGGGTCGCGACCCACAGGTTGAGAACCGCTGAGATAGAGGGATCTGAAGAAAGAGGAAATGTCCTGGCGACGGTGTTATCCCAGCAACATTTCCTCCGTTTGAAACGATTTCTAAGAAAACGGAGAGCCCTGGCCGGCTGGGCTCAGTGGAGAGAGCGTCAGCCTGCAGACGGAAGGGTCCCGGGTTCAATTCCGGCCAAGGGCACAGGCCTGGGTTGCAGGCTCGATCCCCAGTGGGGGGCGTGCAGGAGGCGGCTGATCCATGATTCTCTCTCATCATGGATGTTTCTATCTCTCTCTCCTTCTCCTTTCCTCTCTGAAATCAATAAAGAAATATATATTCTTAAAAAGTAAGTAGGGAGAAAGGAATCACCAAATAATCACCCCGGTGTCCAAGGCAACTTCACCTCCTCACGCCCTGGCTCCCTCTGTTGGACATGGGAGAGACCCACAGTGAATGCTTTATTTTTAAAAAAATATATTTTATTGATTTTTTTAGAGAGAGGAAGAGAGAGAGATAGAAACATAGATGAGAGAGAAACATCAATCAGCTGCCTCCTGCACGCTCCCTACTGGGGATGTGCCCGCCACCAACGTACATGCCCTTGACCTGAATGGAACCTGGGACCTTTCAGTCTGCAGGCGGACGCTCTAACCACTTAGCCACGCCGGTCTCGGCTGAAGTTCTTAGGAATTCTTACTCATGGGCAGCTTCCTCTTTCTAGAGACGTCCATCTGCCTTTGCCTCCAAGACACCCCCTCTCCTGAGCACATCCGTGCTCCGGGCTAGCTTTTCCCTCTAAACACCGGGGTTCCCAGGGACTCAGTCCGGGACCTGCTCTTTTCTCACCGCCTCCCCCCACCATGGGCTCATACTTCTTCGTCTCACTCCCTCTGGCTGCTGTCTCTCCAACGTAAGTGTCCGTCTGGATGTTCCCTCCGAAGGGCCAGGCCCCTGTATACCGCCACCTCCCTGTCATCTCCATTCCGGTGTCTCGTAAAAGTGATCCCGGTTTCTTCCAAATGGCCCCGCCAGCAGCCAGAAACCTGGAAATTCTTCTTCCTTCTTCTCCTTCATGCACTCCCATCAAAAGCAGTTGCTCGGCCGAGACCGGTGTGGCTCAGTGGATAGAGCATCGTCGGCCTGCGGACTGAAAGGTCCCAGGTTCGATTCCAGTCGGGGCATGTACCTTGGTGGCGGGCACATCTCCACTGTGGGGCGTGCAGGAGGCGGCTGATCGATGTCTCTCTCATCGATGTTTCTGACTTTCTGTCCCTCTCCCTTCCCCTCTGTAAAAAATCAATAAAAAAAAAAAAAAAAGCAGTTGCTCGCCCACAAGTCTACGGTCACCACTGTTTTTATCTAGATTCTTCTGCTCAAGCATCTTGGCTTGTCTCCCTACTAGAGTCAACATACTCTTGTAATCCTGCGTTTATATTTATACTGAAGCCACAGACATTATTTTTGAAAATACAAACTACCCTGGTCCGTGTGGCTCGGTTGGTTGGAGAGTCATCCTGTGCCCTGAAAGGTTACATTTTTTAAAATATATTTTTAGTGATCGCAGAGATTAAGGGGAAGCGAGACTGAGAGTGAGAGGAAGTTGAGAAAGAAAATCAGTGATGAGAGAGAATCATGGATGGGCTGCCTCCTGCACGCCCCACACTGGGGATCGAGCCTGCAGCCCCGGCCTGTGTCCTGATGGGGAGTCGAACCGTGACCTCCTGGTTCACACTCAACCCCGGAGCCATGCTCGGCGGGCCGGAGTGGTTTCATCCGCTACTGCCCAGGCTGGCACCGCCCGGCCGACTGACTCTCAGGTCTCCGGGAGGCAGACAGAGCAGCACCGCTGTTTGACAGATGCCCCCAGCTCCCCCCCAGAAGACAAAACAGGCCTGAAGCTAAAGGCATGCTCACGGTCACCCCCACTGCCGTGGTCCTGCGGGTGTGGCCCGTGTCTGCAGGGCAGGAGGCCACGGCCCTCCCCCGAGTCCCTGACGTGCCAGGGAGCCTCGCTTTGCTGCAGGGACCTCCTCCTCTGTCCTCAGCCTGAGACCGGCTCTAACAGGGACGAGGAGGTTGGCTCTGGACGTGAGGGACCTGCCAAGGGCATTGGTGCACATGCCCAGAAGCCACGGGTCCCGGCAGCATGGAGTAGCCGCTGCAGATTTCCTGGCCGCTGACATGGGTCCATTAAACGTGCAGTGGTACCTCGAGATACGAGAGCCCTAACATACGAGATTTTTGAGATGCGAGCCGTCGAGCGAGCGATTTTTGCTTTGAAATACGAGCAACAGTTGAGATAGGAGTCATCGCGTGGATCGGCCGGCTGCACACGACCCACCAGTTTACCGCGACTCGAGCGTCTCATAGTTTCCCACGCCTCAAGGTGACGGGACGAATTAAACTCGCATCTCGAGGTACCGCTGCACGAACCTGGTTGTGTGCACACGGATTCGTTTAAAAGCGCTTTGCTCCGCGGCCCCCAGGTTCAGCTATACCGTGGGATTCACGGCCTCGGCAAAGGGTAGCTTTTCTGGAAAAACGGGACGTGAGGCCAAACGCCGAGAACACCGTGTCCTGTGTTAGCGCAGCCGCGGCTGCTGACCGGGGGTAACCCGCACCGGGTCCGAGGAAGGAATGCCAGATTCAGAACTCTGTCTGCACATGATGGTGTCGCATTAACGCCCGCTTCTTTTACATCCAGGTGTCTTAGTGTATGGACTGTTTCTGGATGGCGCTTCCTGGAACAGGAAGACAAAGAAACTTGCAGAATCACTTCCCAAGATCCTTTACGATACGGTGCCTGTGGTTAGTATTCCCCAAGGGTATATGTGGGGGCGGAGAGGGGGGTATTTTACACACATGTGCACACACACACATGTACACACACACACACACAGTCAACTCATTGTTCAGGATAATCCTGTTTCCTACAGTTTTTCTAGTTGATTTTAGAGAGGAAGGGAGGGAGAGAAACATCGATTGGCTACCTCCCACATGTGCCCCAACTGGGGATCCAACCCCACGCCTGTTCCAGAGATGGGAACCGGCGGCCACACGGGCAGGCGTGGAATGTTCCTTCCTCTCACGTGGAAACGCTTAAGCAGTTGCCGTTGGCTGGCTGGTGCCTGTCTGGGCCCTGCCTTGCCGGCTGCTCTGATGTCAGGATGACAAACGCTCGGCCAGCGTGCAAGCACAGAACCCAGGCGTGAGAGATCAGCTGCATGTATGGCTCCACCCACACACGCACACGTCTTGTTATGCAATTTTTTCCTACGTAACCCTTGACCCTAAAAAGGTGAACCATCTGAAATCCACCCGCAGAAAGCATGTTTTCTAGACACCCATTCAGCCTGGGCAACTAAACCGTGCAAATCCCAAGTTACCCTGGGTCACTGCGATGGGGAAACTGGTAGATGTCACTCCACTGGAGGCCCGACAGGGCGCTAGCACAGTGGCTGTGGGCTTAGGGGATTGCGTGTGGGAACGGGAACAGCCAGGCAGGCAGCCGCCCTTGCATGCGGCTCTGCCAGGCAGAGGGACCGGCTGGCAGGCAGCCTCGGGCTGAATGAGACTGAACTGGTAGTCACCCGGGCAGGTGGGGAATGTTCCTTCCTTTACATCAGTGGTTCTCAACCTTCCTAATGCCGGGACCCTTGAATACAGTTCTCCATGTTGTGGTGACCCCCAACCATAAAATTATTTTTGTTGCTACTTCCTAACAGTAATTTTGTCAATATCTGTGTTTTCTGATGGTCTTAGGCGACCCCTGTGATGGGGTCGATGGACCCCCAAAGGGGTCGTGACCCACAGGTTGAGAACCGCTGGTTTACAGGGAGGGACAGTGAGCAGAGCAAGTGCCAGAGAGAGACGGAACTGAAAGGCACAGGGCGGTGTGCCATGTCAGGACTTAACTGGTGTGGGATTCCTTCCCCTCTTCACAGGGAAACGCTCCAAGTAGTTGAGGTGACCAGGAGAAGGAATTTGTAAGGGGGCGATTCTCCCAAATAGAAAGTTACTTAGAAAAATCCTCATTAAGAAAATTCTACTCTTGGCCTGGCCGGTGTGGGTAGAGCGCCGGCCCATGGACCGGAGGGTCCTGGGTTCGATTCCGGTCCAGGGCATGTAGGTTAGTTGCAGGCTCCTCCCCGGCCCGGGCCTTGGTCTGGGTGCATGCAGGAGGCAACCGATTGATTTCTCTCACATTGATGTTTCTGTCTTTCTCTCTCTCCCTGAAAGAGCAATGGAAAAATATCCTTGGGGGAGAATTAACAAAACACACACAAACACACACACACATATGCACATGCACACGCGCACACACACTCTACACACATACACGCAACACATAACACACAGAAAATCCACTCGTGGTTGAAAGGAAACACATTCAACTTGAGTGGCCTAACTCCTTATATTTATTGTGTCTGAAATCCTGTTCTGTGAATCCCCCTTGTAAGTTACGTGGGGGCAAAGACTAGCACCCCCCTTTTTAAATTGATTTTTTACAGAGAGGGAGAGGGATAGAGAGTCAGAAACATCAATGAGAGAGACATCGATCAGCTGCCTCCTGCACGCCCCCTACTGGGGATGTGCCCGCAACCAGGATACATGCCCTTGACCGGAATCGAACCTGGGACCCTTTCAGTCCTCAGGCTGATGCTCTATCCACTGAGCCACACCGGTTTAGGCAAGACTAGCATCCTTATTAGCTCCTTCCTGCGGCTTCGATTGTGACTGAGAAACCTAAGGGAACTAGGGGTGACGGGGTCAAGTTTGACCCCCTCAGAGGATGGCTGCTGCTGTTACCACAGACACGAGTTCAAGTTCTAAATCGTTCTCCACCTCTATGGCCAGGTGGCTCTGTGTTCACCCAGAGGTCTAATGGCCCCGTCCTGTGGTTGAGGTTCTGGCACGCTTACCTTCTAGGGACGTGGCTGAGCTAAAGATAATGTGGGTGCATTGATCTGGGTGACATGCCTAACAGCAACTTTAAAGCAACCCCCACCCCCCAGGGTTTCGTGGATGGAAGCGCCATCCCGGGCACCACAGGGTCCCGGGTTCGGTTCCCCGCCAGGCCACGTGCCCAGGTTGGGAGTTTGATCCCTGGTCGGGGTGCACGTGGGAAGCAACCGAGAGAGATTTCTCTAAAGCCTGTTAAGAAAAGATGTCCTCATGGAGGATTAAAGATAATAAGATAGCCGAGACTGGTTTGGCTCAGTGGATAGAGCGTCGGCCTGCGGACTGAAGGGTCCCGGGTTCGATTCCGGTCGGGGGCATGAATCTTGGTTGTGGGTGCATCTCCAGTGGGGGGCGTGCAAGAGGCAGCTGATCGATGTCTCTCTCTCCCCGCTTCCCTCTACCCCCCCACCCCCTCTCCCTCTCCCTCAAAAAAAAAAAAAAAAAAAGATAGTGGCCTAAAATGGGGAAGTGATCGGTTCTACCATCACTGATAAGAACCTTCCCCGGATATCTTGGCTCGGCCTTTATGGATAAGGCAGCCTGACTTTGGGGGACCAATGGTGCAGCCCCCCCTTTTTAAAGTGTCCTGACTTGTGTGTCAGCCCAGGCCCTCCCGGGGAAGTCGGTGAGAGGTGAGGAGCGGTCCGCGGGCTTTTGGACAGCGGAGGGGGCTGCCCGGGGTTTTCCCACTGAGCTGCTGGCCGGGCTCTGAGCGGTTCTGGGGGCGCTGGGCAGACACGGCTGCCTGACCGCGCCCAGTGCCACAGGCCTGAGCCCCGCCCTCGCTTCCCCCCAGATGTGGCTGAAGCCGTGCCGCAGGTCAGACATCCCCAAGCGCCCCAGCTACGTGGCGCCGCTCTACAAGACCAGCGAGCGCCGGGGCACGCTCTCCACCACCGGCCACTCCACCAACTTCGTCATCGCCATGACGCTGCCCTCCGACCACCCCAAGGAGCACTGGATCGGGCGGGGCGTGGCCCTGCTGTGCCAGCTAAGCGCCTAGCCGCCCGTCCGCCCGCCCATCCCCGTCCCCGCTCCTCTCTGGTCACACGACCGAGTAGAAAATAGATTTTCCTTTTTCAACCACCTCATTAGTGTCCGTCAGCCTGTCGCAAGTTACACTTTAATTATAAACTTATTAGTGGGCAAACGCAGCCTTTGTTTACAATGAACGTTCTCAAATAAAGCTTAGACTATAGAGACAGCACGCCGGCACCCCGCTCGTTTGTAATGTCTTTATTTCGGGAGTCCACAGGCATTAGGAACGCACATAAAATGACACACCACTGTCGACAGTGAAAAAAAACAGCATTTGATCATGTCAGCTTTGAAAATCTTTAAAAAATGATTCCGTTATAACAACAACAACAACAACAAAAAGTTTAGAGATATTTTAGCAAGTATCACCTTGCAGGACCATCATCACAGGTGAGCCACCGACGTGCCGTGGGCGGGACACGGCGCACCGCACTCGTGACCGGAGGGCTGTGCCCCGACGTCACACGGATGTCACACGGTGACAGCATCGCAGGGCGACAGCCATGACCTCCAACACACGCCCGAGAGCCGACGGGCCAGCTCAGTGGAATGTGGGAGCCCAGCAGAAATGTAGTGGAATCGAGAATGTCTGTAAGACTTGAAATTCTGCGTCAGAACCACGTGGACACGAAACACTGGTGGCCCCCTAACAAAACCCTAGCAGCCACGGCCCCAGCCCTCCTCAGAGACCTGGCAAATAGAGAGAAGACCGGGTTGGAGAAAACGGAAAACGTCACCTGTCTCCGCGGGACCGATCTGCTTTTGAAATGGGGTGTTTGTTTGGACGGGAGCATCCCTCGCGTTGGAGAGAAGCAGACGGAACCGGGCTGGAGGGCAGAAGCTGCCTGGGCACAGAGGCCCAGCAACGAACTACCAGCCTGGCTGGGTTCGGGAAGCAGGTACTGGGGTCACTTGAACTTGGCAGTACTAAACAGAGTATCAGCACCTTTTCGCCCAGTCGCCTGGAGGGCCAAGCAATGAGCTAAGGACGGTCCGCATCCGGCACCCGCTCCTGCCAGCAGCCCGAGCAGAAACAACAACTCGTTACAAGCCGGGAGTGACCGCACGGCCAGGCGACCGGTGAGAAACCGCTCCTGGCTGCCTGCTCGCAGCAGAAGGATGGACCAGGGCAGCCTCCATTGATGGGGGGGGGGGGGGGGGGGGGGGGAGGAGAAGAGGGGGGGCATGCTGCCCTCGGTTCCTGTTGTGAAGTTTGGGGGGAAAGGAACTGGGGGGAGGAGGAGGGCTGATTGGAAGAATCCTAACGGAATGGAAAGAGTTTGGCTCTTCACTGTGGAACAGTGAGGTGTGAGAGCAGCTACAGGCGTAGCCAAGTGGAGGGACAGAAAGCCGCCCGCCCAGAGCTGGCACAGCCGAGCGGGCATCGATGAAGATACCAGCGTGCAGACAGCCCGCCCCGTGCATCCGGCTGAGCCGCACATGATTCGGTGGAAAATCAGAATAGACACAGCTGGCGCTTCCCACAAAGGGCTCACAATGAACGGCAGGAGGACGGGGCACCTCCAGGAGACGACCCCTGCCAGGCACCGACCGCACATCTTGGCACAAAATGATCAGGTGGCGTTAGCTCAGTCATTAGATACATCTTCCAGGTCGCGTGGTGCTGGCAGCCAGTGCCGCTGGGGATTATGGTCCTAACCGTTCTTCGTGCTGTTCCGTTAACACCCCGTGCACCGATCACGGACATGGCACATGGACATGTTTGGATTGCCTGTAGGTGCCAGCCTGGTCCCAATGACCATCTGGTAAAGCCAGACATACATTTAGAATGTAAGGTTTCCCAGATAACTAGTTAGTACAGTTAAAGTAGGAAAATTGAATATTTAGACCATGTTTGGGTTCTTCACTTCTCTGAAATTCTCTAGAGGATTACAATTTGAATAATAAAAAAACATTTTACCACATGCTCCGACCGCCTAGCCCCCCCCCCATCCCCCCCCCCCCCAAAAAAACCCCAAAAAATAAAAAACAAAATAAAAACACCCAAATACCAAGTATAATATTAATACAAAGAACCATTATGAATCTTCCCTTAAACTGAGGCTCACACAAACATACAGTCACACGTTTCAGTAGTTTAGGCTGGGAGTTTAAACACTATGTAAATATGTACAAAAATAGTGACTCTAGATTCAAGAATAAGGACTTTTCCCAATGCCAAACCCACACTTCCCGCAGCCTGAGCTCCGCTGGGCCTAAGACTCTGCACCGGCAATCTCAAAGTCGAGTTGATCCCTGTTACCACGTGTACATACATGTCGCTGAATTAAAGGGCACTACCAGTCATCTTAGCACAAAGAAAAGTCTGTGTAACGTCCATTTAAAATAGTTTAAAGTTTAAGTGATTTTTTTTTTTTTTGGTTCAATTTCTATTTCTGCATAGCCACAGAATTTCCTACTGAGAGAGAGACTACTTTAGTGTTTTATATGATCATTTTTTGGAAGTCTTAATCCTATACCCACGTTGGTTCACGGAGTGGAGTCCCATTGTCTCCTTTCTATGTCACAAGCGTTACATGTTTTAAAAAGACCCCCCCTCCCCGCCTCTCCGCGCAGCGAGAACATACGGAGCAGCGGCCTCGGAGGCAGCCCAGCCTCGGAACGGTAAGCGTGCAGGCCGTGACCTTTCCTGGACGGAGGGCACACGGTCAGGCCAGAGGCCGCGCCGCTCGGAGCCTTCCTGCAATGGACGTGGCCCGGGCCGTCAGAACTGGAAGTCGAACACAATCTTGTCTTCGTAGAGGGCGATCACCAGCATGATGGCAAAGCCGAACAGCAGCCCCAGGTTCTGCAGCACGAACTGGCCCACCGGGCAGAAGCCGTGCTCTTCGTTGTCACCGTCGCCGTGCAGCATCTCCGGAAGCTGGGGAGGGACAGACAGCAATCGTGTATGATCATCGGCTCAAGTACTTCGTTTTTATCTTCCTACTTAGGAACACGACTGACTAAAGCACAGCTACAGGTAAAATAACCATTTTAAAAACACGATGCTAACAATAACGCACAGTGGCACCTCGAGATACGAGTGTCAAATACACACACAGGAAGTTGTCTTGCTTTCTTAAAGCCACAGAGAATGAGCACCACGGCCGATGGCTAGATCATAAGGCCTTAACTCTTGCCCACATATGAGCAGTAGCATCAGTCTACCAAATACAGTGGTACCTCGAGATACGAGTGCCCTAACATACGAGATTTTTGAGATACGAGCCGTCGGGTGAGCGATTTTTGCTTTGAAATACGAGCAACAGTTGAGATAGGAGTCATCGTGCGGATCGGCCGGCTGCACACGACCCACCCGTTTACCGCGACTCGAGCGTCTCATAGTTTCCCACGCCTCAAGGTGACGGAACGAATTAAACTCGCATCTTGAGGTACCACTGTATTCTCATCAAACCTGGAGTGACTGGCAAGAGGCATGTGCTTCCTGAGGGGGAGGGGAGGAGGGTCCAGCCAGGAAAACTGGAGGCGGGGGCCGGGGGGAGGAGGGGGATGAAAATGCCAGGAGGACGGAGCGCCTGGAAGGTCAAAGCAAGAACTCAGGTGCCTTTGCACAGACTCAGACGGAGAACCGCGGAAAGGGTGGGAGCACCGGCGGCTGGGCCTCACGGCCAAGGTCCCTGAAGAAGATGGCACCGGCTGGTGCGGACAGAGCGCCGTGGACGAGGCCAAAGCAGGGAGAAGGCGGAGAGAGAAGGCGCGGGGCCGGAAATGAGAGCGGGCAATAGGGAGGGGCCGGAGCTGGAAGTAAGAGAAGTTACAGATTCCTTGGAATGCTATTTTCCGCAACAGACTGGCTTACCTAGGAGGTATAGGCTATCTTTCTTATTTACCATTTCCTTAACAATAAAGCACTTCCATCCTGAATTACACAGCCTCCCAAGTGGCACGATACACCTTTAATACATCTCCTGACATTACTGAGTACTTCAAGGAGTAGCATCCTTTGGCCACAAACCTTCAACATCTCAACTGGTTTGCAAAGAAGGAAGGCTCCTACTTAACTGTCTTTCCTTAATAGATTACTGAGGCTAGCCCAGCCTTTTTTTTTTTTTTTTTAAATATATTTTGATTTTTTAGAGAGGAAGGAAGAGGGATAGAGAGTTAGAGACATGGATGAGAGACATCGATCAGCCGCCTCCTGCACGACCTCTATTGGGAATGTGCCCGCAACCAAAGTACATGCTCTTGACCAGAATCGAACCTGGGACCTTTCAGTCCGCAGGCCCACGCTCTAGCCACTGAGCCACACCGGTTTCGGCTAGCCCCATCTTTGGAATGGGTTAGATGTTTTGAAGAATTAGCCTTTCCAACCACCTCCAAAGCTTCCTCCCGCTTCCAGAAGCCGTGTTCCCGCTTCAGGCGGAGCGGGACGACGGCAGAGAGCACAGCTCACCATGTCCACCAGGGCGACGTAGAGGAACATGCCGGCGGTGATGGCGAAGATCCAGAGGGTGATGCTGTTGGCGTACTGGCCCACGGCCGTGCCGATGAGCATGCCGATGTAGGCCATCATGGCCGAGAGCAGGTTGTACACGATGGCCTGCTTCACCGTCATGCCCGCTTTGAGGAGGACCGCGAAGTCGCCTGCAGGGAGGGCAGAGGGGAGAGTTCTAGAACCACGAGAAATCACACGCAGACTTAGGAAAACAGCAACGAGAGACCAAATGAAGAATGGCGTGAAAGGTTACCTTTACTAGCGGGCACATTTGTTTTTCACTTAAGAACTAAACCTTTGTGACACACAGAAACCTGGGTCATCTCAAAGGCGTGATGCTAAAAGGCAGTAGGACGGGTTATGTAAGAATCCATTCATATGACAGTCTAGGAAAGATCAAACTGGAGTGGTGGAGAACATTCCATGCTGCCAGCGAGCAGGGGTGAGAAAGGGGTGCGGTGACAGGGAGAGCATGAGGGGGTTTGTGGGAATGAATCAAAATTGCAACTATGCTTTTGGTCCCATCAACCAAAACAAAACTTTTTTTGGTGCCAAAAAATTATCCTCTTTAGTAATTAGTTTATGTGTGCCATGAGATGGAAAAGGTTGGACATCGCGGCTTAGAGAGAAGGGCAAAGTCCTGCAAAAAAGAATGTCTTAGAGCAGCGGTTCTCAACCTGTGGGTCGCAACCCCTTTGGGGGTCCATCGACCCCATCACAGGGGTCGCCTAAGATGATCCGAAAACACAGATATTTACATTACGATTCACAACAGTAGCAAAATTACTGTTAGGAAGTAGCGAGGAAAATAATTTTACGGTTGAGGGTCACCACCACATGAGGAGCTGTATTAAAGGGTCCCGGCATTAGGAAGGTTGAGAACCACTGTCTTAGAGCTAAAGGGTCAAAATAAGTACATAATTTTACTGACCATAATAAAGTTTTTAGTTACTACATATACACACATTCGTGTAACTGCTGCACACTTAGTGTATGCAAGGTAACATGCAGAATTCTGGGCGGGTTTCTTTCTCTAAAGAAGCGATCGTCCATGCCTGAAAAATGCACGATCTGGTAATGAAGTTAACAAGCAATCAGTGCCAGCCATTGTTTTTCCATGTTCCGAGAAACTGATGCAGACGACGCACCTGCAACATTATGGGGGATTAAGATAACACCCCTAAGGTGAGTATCTACCGACGGCTTCACACTGCTGCTCCATCCTCCCTCTGAGGACGTTTCTCTCCCACCTCTCTCCTGCACCGATCCCAAGCCCTCACTGCTCCGGACCTGAATTCACTCAGCTCCCCTCTCCTCCTCATTCCAGAGTCCGTTCTTTCTCCGCTTCCTTCACAGAAAGCTCCTAACGACGTCCTCCACGAAATCCCCGGCCACGTTTTCAGTAGTTCACCCGCCAACCGTGCTAACAGGAGGGTTTCACTCGCAGGGGGTCAGAGAATACAAACTGAGACCACAGACGTGTGTCATTTTAAGCAGAATTATACAATAAAATGTTGACACCCCGCTCTGCCATCAGCCACTCTATGCTTTGACACTCTGACATCGGCTGCATTGAACATGAAGATGCCCGAGACGTGGTGACGTGTGATAGCATGTTCAAGGTCACTTACCTAATTCATGCGGCAGCTCGTGACAGAAGACCGCGATGGACGTGCTGATCCCGCCGGTCAGCCCCGCACTGAAGGCCGCGCCTGCGGGGAGGAAGCAGGAAGTGACGCGGTGGCTCCTGGGTTTTGCCTTTTCCACTGATGACAGGTGCAGCCCTCCTGCCTGTCTGAACTAGTTTCATGGTATACGAGTGATTGTCTGACACACCGTAGCTTTTGAGCAGATAGTGAGGTCCAACAGGCGTTAACCAGAAAAAGAGCTACTTAGTGAAAGAAATGTTCCCTACTGAATTAAAAGACATTCACTTATAGTTTCTGTAGACTTTAAACTAACGGCCTGGAAATAGTGATGGTTGTCAGCATCTCCATCTCTGAGCGGTAGTTTGAAGACCAATTTTAACTCAGGTAAGTCCATTTATAGATAGCTAAGTGGCTAGTATCCTGATCCAAACTTTCTAGAACACAAATCGTATAAATAATTATTTGTCTTATGGTCTTGAAGATTGAGACCCGAAGTATAAATGCATCTTAATTCTACTAGTAAAAAGATTGGCAGCCATCGTGGATTCAAAAATATAGCCTCTGCTTTCTGAAAGATACCGAAGTATACCTCTGAATAATTATTTAAGAGTCTGGATCTCAAAGATCAAGTATTAATCCCATCTACTGTCCTCCCAAACTGGCAGTATCAGTTTACATGAGCAAAATTGAATCTGGTACAATGGATTTTTTAACATTACGAAATTTTTCTCCATCTTTTTAGATGTAAAACAATTAAATCCCAAACTCCAATTAATTTGTTCCCATTTGAGCATGTGTAAATGTCAATGTATTTGATAATACAGTGTTAAGGTAGCTTTTTCAATATGGTAACGATGCCTTGAATAAAATTTTTAGAGAAGTATATTATAAACCTCAATAAATTCAATAAAAATTAATTTAAAGTGTGTCCACACAGGTAAAATAAAGATGCTGATATGAATAACACACACACACAGAGAAGCGTATTATATTGCAGACATTCGTTTACATATTCCAAGAAAAACCCTCTGAAATTGTGCCTTTATGTCCCCAACTAAACTCATCAAACCTATTACCATATCCTTTAGAAAAGCAAGCGCCCGGGGTAAGTAAGGGGCAGCAATGTGTTTGCTAAAGCCCAGACTTCAGTCTGTGGAATGTGTCGTCCGCGAGCTAAAGGATGGGGATGGAGGACGGCCTGGAGGAGGCGGCCCCCGGCCCCCCCGCGCACTCACCGATGGCCAGCCCGTCGCTGAAGTTGTGGATGCCGTCGCCCATGATGACCATCCAGGCGATGTTGGCGATGCCCGTGTCCTTGAGGTCGGCGCCTGAGTGGCAGGGCCCGTGCGAGTGGTGCCACTGGTGGCCGTGCCTGCGCAGCGCCGCCTGGTTCCCGCCGTGGTGGTTGGGGGTGGCGGCGTGGGGCGCGAGCTCGGTGGCCGCGTGGAAGCCGTCGCTGTGGGCGTGGTCCATGATCTTCTCCTCCTCCGCACACAGGTAGTTCTTGGGGGGGGACTCCTGGTGCCCTTCCAGGTCCGTCAGCTCCGTCTCGTTCAGGCGATCTTCCGACACCACCGAGTCGTCGGTTCCTGCGTGCGCAACGGGGGGGGGACACGCTTTACCCACCGGCGAATGAACGCACGTCTGCTCACGGACACCAGACAGCCCCGCACCGCCATGAGCGTTTTCCGAGTGAGTGTCTCTTAAAATCCACTAAGTAAACCAACGTAAAAAACAAACGCAATGGATTAAAACGTGTGCATACACAAGACCACAGGTGCCAGGGGCAGGCGCAGTGCGAGGAACGGCGGTGGAAGGTGCTGGAACGTAAGGAGTGTGTCATGAGCAGCTGATGAAAACCAGAAGGTGCAGGTGACTGCAGCGTTTACAGGTGACAAGTGAACCCCGAACTTTTCGGAGAAAGAGCAAACCAGAGTTTGGCCACTGTCGCTGCTCTTACCATGCAAGAAGACCAGTGTAAATGATCTGCATCTCTCAGGAATCCACCGACTGACACACCACTCAGCTATTACTAGCCTGAAGTTCCGAAATTCGTATAAATGGCGGTATCTGCTAAGTTTTGTTTTTAAGCCGACACCGGTGTGGCTCAGTGGATAGAGCGTCGGCCTTCGGACTGAAAGGTCCCAGGTTCGATTCCGGTCAAGGGCATGTACCTTGGTTGTGGGCACATCCCCAGTGCGGGGCGTGCAGGAGGCGGCTGATCGATGTCTCTCTCTCATCGATGTTTCTGGCTCTCTGTCCTCTCCCTTCCTCTCTGTAAAGAGTCAATATATTTTTTTTAAAAAAGTTTTGTTTGTAAATTGAGGTTGACCTCTGACCTAGTGTTCAAGTTACTTCCTATGCGACAAATGTCCTAATGCTCCACAGTCTATCTGGGGCAAAGTCTGCAGAAAACCGCTGGGACGCTCAGGGAAACAGGGAGGGGGGGGGGTGAGAATGTCAGATTAAAGTCTGGTTTCCCTACAAATCGTAAGCTGCCTTACTTCATCTACCGGGCAACACAGCAGCAGGCGGGCGCCAGAGGTTTCAGGCACAGAGATCCCCCTCCTGTGAGTTCAAACGCTGGCCCTCCTCCCACAGAAAGCCCATCACATGCCCTCCTCCCACAGAGAGCCAATCACATGCCCTCCTCCCACAGAAAGCCCATCACATGCCCTCCTTCCACAGACAGCCAATCACATGCCCTCCTCCCACAGAAAGCCAATCACATGCTCCTTCCTCCCACAGACAGCCAATCACATGCTCCCTCCTCCCACAGACAGCCAATCACATGCTCCCTCCTCCCACAGACAGCCAATCACATGCTCCCTCCTCCCACAGAGAGCCAATCACATGCAGAGGACATAGGTCTTGCCTCGGCGAGAAGCAACATTCCACTAGCCTCCCCTCACAATGCCTTCTTGCCTGTCTGTCCACTGTTTCCCTGCACAGCACAATAGGGTTTTTGCCCTGTGATGCAGTTCATTTATCCCACTTCCGGTACAAATAAGGCTGGAACCGACCAAAAGACTCACAAAAGCACAATTGAGACACACTCACAACTAAGCAAACTTAAATTAGAAGCTAACATTAGGGAAGACACAAAATCTCAAGCGACACAGACACAGTTCAGAAGTGACATTTCAACTGTGACGTTTAAAGTTCTTTGTGGGACGGTTCGCACCTGCCAGCGGCTTGAGCTGCAGCCAGTCGGCGTCGGGCGTGTTGTTGATCTTGTGGTCCGAGAGCTTCCTGCCGATACTCGACTCCTCGGCGCTCTGCTTCATGAACCACTTCTGTTTCCCCTGGAAAAAAGCTGGTGTTATCATCAAATCTGCAGCCACAAGTGGCAACCATATTCACTTGTTAACATCTGCGGATACTGGTGTTAACTTTATGCATATATTATCTGGTAAAGGAGTTAAACAAGGCGTCTAACCAGCTGAAAAATCAGCTATGTCTGTACGTTAGTGTTGCTTTTTTGTGAATACTCAACTAAAAGGTTCATCTAATTCAAAGTTAAAAGGATACAACTACTATATTACCATATGCAACCAAAACAGTGTGTGGGAATAGTAAATCCCCAAAACTAGTGCTTATTCCTTTGCATTATATTCTGTGATTAATGCCATCTCATATTTCCCTACTTGTGACATAATGAAGACACAAACCTAAGTTAAAATACCAAATCTGCAATTAACTTCGGAGACTGTTAAACTTATTAAATAGAAGAACACTCATCTGTAAAATGAAAATGATGATGAGGATCAAATGAGGTGATGTAAGAAAATGACCTATACATAATGACCCTAAGCTTGGCGATAAAGTTTTGTTTCTCATCTAATCTGCTCTCAATTACTAATAAATTCCAATTATTGTATTTTACTGTTTAGGTTTGAATTTTTCCTAACTTCTCCCTAAACTGGAGCTCCCGTGCATGAAATTCCTGCACGGGCAGGGGCCGATGGGGGCCTTCCGGCTGCCGGCCAGGGCCTCCCTTTGCCAGCTGCAGCCTTCATTCATTCCATGCTGCCCCCAGATGGTCAGTGCAGATCATAGTGAGCGAGTGAACTCTTGAGGGGATACTTTGCATATTAGCCTTTTATATATATAGATAGCCTCCTTTCTTCTTTTTTCAACATAACTACCTCTAACAATGCTTCCAACTTGAGTTCTTCTAGTCTACATGAATGTAAGAGACCATTAACAGGCATGTTAGGACAGCTGGCTTTGCCTCCAGCTGTAAGCGGTGCCGGTCCCTAACGCTGTGGGGAAAGCCTGTCCTGCTAGCAGTGCTCAGCGATGGCATGTCAGGGTCTTCCCTCCTGGCTCGGCCTTCACCCCGCGAACGTACAGCGCCGTCTCCGCCAGAGTTCCGGCCGGCCTCTGCCTCGCCTCCACCCGACCCACGGGAAGTGGGGCTGGCTGCCACTCTGCTTGGCGCTCTGGAGCCCGGTCTAGCCTCTGCGGGAGGCATGTGAGGAGACCGAGGTGCAGGTGCAGGCGCCGACGAGGAGGGCGCGTTCCTGGACGTCACCTCCCTGCAGGCAGTGGATCGTGGAGGTAGCGTTGAGGGGCTCTCGCTGACACCAAGAGCAGCAACAACACTGCTCAGCTGGGCCCGCCCAGATCCCGGCAGGAGGAGGAGGAGGAATAATAAACCGTTGCCATGGCCGTTAAGCTGGGCTGTTCTGCTTCATGGCAACGGGTAACAGAAACGGGAGAAACACAACGTTCAAATGGTAATAATAGTATGGAGACGTCCTAGGAGGAGAGACAAGTTCTGAGTCACCACAGAGGAGGAGGAGGGAGGAGGGACAGGCCGCAGTACAAGCCCAGGGAGGGAGGGAGGGGGAAGAGAAGAGGCGAACAGCCGCTGGGACTGACTGCCCACTCTCCCCAAAACCTGCCAAACATCCCCCCAAGCTCAGCCTGAACCAGTCAGGGCCGGTGCTGCTGAGCCGAGGCTGAGTGCTCCCTTCCCAGAGCGGACTTTCCTCCCCGACCACCAAGCGTCTGTTCTGTGCGGGGGTCACTCTCTCCTCTCTCCGAAAGGCCTGCCTGCAGTGTCTCCCCCTAGGCGAGGTGTGGTCCTGTTCATCGTCCGGGACATGCACGGACTTCCTGCCCAGACTCCGTTCCTTGATGTACATGAAAAACTCCTTATTGTAAACCTACATACCCCTCTGCCAAGGGTACCTTCCGTTCTTTATCTCCACAATTTTTTTTAAATACGTTTCTATTGATTTCAGAGATGGAGGGAGAGGGAGAGAGAGAGAAACATCAATGATGAGAGGGAATCATTGATGGGCTGCCTCCTGCACGCCCCACACTGGGGATGGAGCCCACTATCTGAATCAAACCTGGGACCTTTCAGTCCCCAGGCTGACGCTCTATCCACTGAGCCAAACCGGCTAGGGCTCTTACAATTTCAAATTTACAAATAAGCTGCCATATTTTGGGGACTCTGTTCTCCTACATGAGTTTACTTTATAAAAATAAGTGTGTTTCATTTTGCCAGTAAATTTAAGTTCTAACTGAGATCAAGATTAAATTATAAAAAAGGAAAATTTGTGTATTTTGTACTTCTCTGTAAATTATACAGTCTCTAATAGTTTACGCAAATTAAATACTATCTGCTGCTTCGATGTTAAGAGGTGTACAAACTGGAAAAAATTCAGGCTTCTCAGTTATTCCAAAACTCCTTTCTACAGTTTGCAATGTGTAACTGTGACCTAAATTAGGTACTCACCGAGATGGATTCTAAATTTTGGTTTCTTACGTCTAATCAAATTTCAAGTCCTCCAACTGATTCTTCCATTTTAACAGTTCTCTGAACCACCTCCTCCCCCCATCCTCGCGCCATGACTGTGGTTCAAGCCCACCCCCCTCTCCTCCGAATGATCCGCAGTGAAAGCCTTCGCCAGCCACTCTGACTCCGCACCCTTCCACCACCACCTAGTCTTCCACCCGACCTTCCACAGCCCTCCCAACACCACGCGCTGTGGACTCCCTCTCCCTCTGCTCTAGCGGCTCCTTCCCCGTTCCTTTCCCAATCCTCGGACGCTTCTTCCCTGCACGCCGGTGTGACGCCTCCTTCAGAGGCAAATAGACATGATGGTGTCCTGATATGGCTATTAAAACAAAATGCCTTCTACTCAGAACAGGATAAAAATGAGAAGTAGGATTTATTTCCCACAGAGAGCAACTGACAGTCATGATGATGAATCAGTTTTGCAGCTTAGCTGTGGCTGAGCAGGAACTAGAATCGCCACCCCTGCCTCCCAGTTCAGAGTTCTATTGTAAACTATTTATTTTGTCTCAAGAAGATCTATAAACAACACATACATATACCAAAAATATACACATAAAAATAGCATAGAAGTTGTATCCTAGGTGTGGACTGTATACACAGTGATCACGACTATCCAATGTCCTTGAGGAAGAAGAAAGTATTTTTTCTCTTTTGAATATTTGCAGTTAACTAATGTAAGAATCTTTTAATCCTTCTTTCTCTCTCTCTCTCTCTCTCTCTCTCTCTCTCTCTCTCTCTCTCTCTCTGAGTGTGTGTGTGTGTGTAGAGCTTCCTAAGAATGGCCTCCAGATTTAAAAAGCATATACTGAAGATATTCCGCATGGTATCACAAACATGTTAGTGACACATATTCAACATGGAACTTTAGATACGCATAAACCCACTTGAACAGGGAGACGTGTAGTCATGGTGAATGGTAACCCCAAACTTACCTTCCTGGGGAGAATATTCTTTGGATGTTTGTGTTATGCTCATAAATGTGACAGGAGACACAGCCAGCTCATGACAAGCAGGGTATGGGATCACCTCCCAAGTGGTTTGTCGCTCCTTCATTACCTATTTCCTTCCTACAAAGCTTCCTGAATATAAATTCTTCTACCTCTAGCACGGCTTTTCTGATACAGAAGCATGCTGTCTGAAAACATTTTCATTAAAGTGTGTGACAATGAAAGCCACCTATAGCTGAAATTACCTAAGAAAACTTGCTTGCATTTGTACATTTTTACATTTTTGTAAGGGCAAACGGACCACTGTCTTTTGCGTCCTGTTTAACTTGGTTAAATAAGATGTGACACAAATGAGCTGAAACTGAGACTAGTATTTCTTGATTATAAATGCCAAAACCAATGTAATGACCCAAAATGGCCAGGATCAAAGCCATTTATTCCTATGAAGATAACCTATGAAAAAAACAGATTTAAATCACACCAACTCCGTCATTAAACACGTGGCCAGAAAACGAAGGTCTTTGCGTTTTACATCCAGAAAGTGAAATAAACTAGTGGAAGTACGCACCCGCTGCTGTTTGTAGTGCTGAAACATTCGGAGGCAGTGCTCGATGATGAACAACAGGTAGATGCCTCCTAGCGCGACAAGTCCTTTCAGCACGGCATCGTACTCTTCCAGAAACTTCTTGGGCTCGTGCCCATGAGAATGGCCATGGCCGTGCCCGTGCGCGTGTGCGTGCTGGTGACTGTGATCGTGTCCACCCTGAGACTGGTATTAAGAGCAAGGAAAAGTTTGAAAAGAATTAATGAACATGCTATTGAAATGCTATGGAAGTACACTTCATGGTAACTCTAACACCAAGACCACCAACGCAGATGCTGAGGCGGGTAAGATACACGCTGCAGTCAGAGAGCCACATCAGCAGTAAGCAGACAGGGAGCGGTGTCCTTTGTCCAGGACCCAGACGAATGCCTCGTGTTTAGTAAAAGTAAAACAAAAGGAATTCTCCAATGGGTGATCGCTTGTGACTCCCTGTCACCTAACTTTTTCTTAATCTGACTGTACAGAAGTATATATTGGAATAGATGCTTAATGTTCCATATGTTACACTTTAGCGAAAATAAGTATGTGTGCTAGTAAAGTGGTGTTTAGTTGTGAAATGCACACGATTCACAATGTTAATATTAGAGCACTTTTAAACATTAGAGAATGATTGTTAAAGTACATATCGTGGTGATTGGGCATGTACACATTCTGACAGGTGAACAAAACACTGACATTACCAGCTTTCTGCTATTTTAAAACCTAATGATTCAATTTATTTTAAAAATACTGCTATTGAAACTGCTCAAATGGAAAAAATACTGATCCTGTTAAGCAAAAAGATAGCACGAATACTAGATTTTTTTGTTAGAGCTTGCAAAGAACCTTCCAGCTTAA
The DNA here is from genome assembly GCA_011751065.1 of Lasiurus cinereus. Taxonomy (NCBI): domain Eukaryota; kingdom Metazoa; phylum Chordata; class Mammalia; order Chiroptera; family Vespertilionidae; genus Lasiurus; species Lasiurus cinereus. Next base: position 2,640,403 of record JAAGEH010000413.1, on the reverse strand, counting down.
ATGCTTCACTTTTCTTTATTTGTTGAGTTTAAAAGGATTTCTTACATGGGGCAGCAGATGAAGAAGGGCGTCTCCACTCATTGTTCCCACAGCCAGAGCAACCAGGAATGTGAGGAGGAATTTGAAGCATCCTTGGTTAATGATGGGAACCAAGATCACGCCCAGCAAGGAAAGCAGGCTAATGACAGTGACAGAGATGATACCACAAATCCACGCTGCGCGAAAGAAATGGATAGCCAACATTAGCATAAAGTCATAAATCAAAAAAGCTCCCAAGAAAGATAAACGTAAGATAAACGAGTCAGACCCAGACAGTACTTTTTAAGAAGCTTTATATTTTGGCACTGCTAAGCTTAAAAACAGAACAAAATAAATAACCATATAACTAGCTTAAATACTTAAAAAAGGAATTCAGAAACTCAGAGCAAATTATAAATAGTATCCTCAGTGGCCCACCTTCTCAGAAAAAGGGACTTCAAATGAATGAAGGCTGTGATTCACTCTTAATATCTAGACTGAATTGGAAAGGCAGAGCCGTAGCAATGAAACGGCTTATGTAAAGAATCCTGTATAATAAAAGCCTAATATGCAAATCAACCGGACGGTGGAACAACCTATGACACACACTGACCACCACGGGGCAGACACTCCATGGAGGAGCTGCCTCAGCCCACAGGACCCAGGCCGGCCACGGCAGGGGCCAGCGGGGGGTACCTGCTCGCCCCACTGGTCGCCCCACAAAGAGAGGCGACCAGCTGCAGCGGAGGGGGTGGGACCAGCGAGTGGGCGGCGCTAGGCCGGCCAAGGCCGGTGCCAGCAGGGGCCCCCCAATCACCCTGCCGGTCACCCCACGGATTGGCCTGATCACTGGCCAGGCCTAGGAACGTACCCTTGCTAGAATTTCGTGCATCAGGCCTCTAATATGATTACAAACTTCTCCCGGGAGCATTACAGAAAATCAAGTACACAATATTCCGTAATCTTTGTAAATCTTTCCTTAAAAAGTTTAAGGAACTACGTATTAGTCCAAAACGGAAATATATTCACATGACATACAAAAGAGTCTTATTATGTATCTCATTTCTTATTTTTACAAAGATAGTTCAGTTCTACTTTCCTCGATATCATCACTCCTCCACATCCAGTTCCAAACTTCCTTTCCTCCAATTTGGCTTTTTGTACAATTTACTTAAAAAACTAAACAACAACAACAACAACAACAAAAACCCTTACTTTGTAGAAATAATATTTGCATTTAAGCTTAAGTAAACTCTATCATAATTTCCTAGGTGTTAAAAAAAGCAATTTGGGTAATAAAATTCTTCCGATTTCTAACCAAATGACTGTGCTTTTTAAATCACAATGTATTTGGTGTAAAACAAAGACAAAAACTGGCCAGGATGGCCCCGTTGGCTGAGTGTCACCCCAGGCGCCAGAAAGTCACCGGTTCACTTCCCGGTCAAGGCCCAGGCCCAGGTTGCGGGCTTGGTCCCCCATAGAGAGCTGTAGGAGGCAGCCCACCGATGTTTCGCTCTCAACACGGATGTCTCTCTCTCTCCAAAATCCGTTTTTACAAAACACATTCAAGAAGCATCTTTTATAAAATGTGTACCAAACGAAGAACGTATAAACTGTTAAATACAACTACCAAATGTTTCCTTTATTTGGACCCAAGATACCAACGGCAATTAAAAAAGCACATGCTCAACGTCTGAAAGAAACTCCACTTATTCTGCAAATTAGGTCGCTTCAGACGTCAAAGGTCTTCGAGCTCAGTTATTCGCCAATTCCCCTTCTCATTATCTGGAGAGAAAACGCGTTCTTTCAAAAAGAGGCACTCATCTGTGGAACCTTTCTAATTAACTTGCTTCAAAGCATGCGCACGGTGGCCGTTTCCTACACTGTTTCAGCATTTTAATTGGCAGAAAATGCTTATCAACCTATTCACACCCCCCTCGGCAATTAAGCGAGGGTCAACTCTCTGACTAAATGGGCCGATCTCGAGAAACAAGCGGTGTCTGCAGTACACGGCGTCTGCTCTAGCGGGTGACAGCAGTCTTTGACAGTTAATGAGGTAGGAGCTGTGCCTCGACGGGAGACTTATACAGAACGAGTTAACCTTTCTTAATGGCACAGCGGTCATTAAAAATCATTCCGCGCAGGGCTTTCTCTCGACAATTACCAACGTCTATTAGGACATAATTAATGCGATCTTCCTTTCCGACAATGCTAAGAACCACCTGCAAACAACTGATCAATATTCACTATTAGTAACGTATTTGTCTTCAAAGCAAGTACAATTTCCTCTAAGGCTTTTCAGATGGAATAAACTGAAATTTTCAATATTACTAGTCAAGCGTCTGTCAGCAGCTTACTATCATATGTAGATTATTCCAATAGTACGGCATGGAAAACTCTAAGTCAGCGGTTCTCAACCTGTGGGTCGCGACCCCTTTGGGGGCCGAACGACCCTTTCACAGGGGTCGCCTAAGACCATCGGAAAATGCAGATATTTACATCACGATGCATCACAGTAGCAAAATTTCATGGTTGGGGGTCACCACCCCATGAGGAACTGTATGCAAGGGTCGCGGCCTTAGGAAGGTTGAGAACCACTGCTCTAAGTCATAATCTACAGTGGATGTAGAAGCCAAAATTAGAATTTTCCAAACCCTTAAAAATGAAAAGGCTATCAGTTTGAAATCTCGATGTGATCTCCATCGTCCCCTGTGAAGACAAGTGACTTGTTTTAAGCTCAGCAGTCTCAGGCCCGGCTCCCCCTCCTCTCCGCTCACAGTGACGATGCAGAAGCGCTGAAGACGGTGCCTCTCGAGGTATCTCCTCCTCCTCCACGATCAGAAGAAACAGGAAGCAGAGAGGGGCCCATTTTATCCACCCAACATCGCGCTCACACCCCGGGAATGGACTCGCTGTCTCCCTCCACTAAGCACACCAGTCTGGACCCCGCCTGTCTACCTAGAAGACCGTTCTTGTGTTTTTTCTTACCAATCTGTACATACGTGTACCAGTAATTACCTCTCTACCACTTTCCCGTCTGGCCGCATCACCTGTTAAACACTATGCAGTGTAACTCTCTCCCGGTCAGGTTCTAGCACAGGATACTTAGGGACCCTTTTAGCAGGAAGCAGTTGAGCACAGCACAGAGGTTAAGAACATAATGGTAACAATTACAGCTTCTGTTTATCTTTCAGAATACAGTTTATTGCATTGATTGGGGTGACACTGGTTAATAAAATTATATAGGTTTCAAGCATACGATTCTATGATCATCACTTGTTAATTGTATTGTGTGTTCACCACGAAAGGTCTAATCTTCTATCAGCAAATGTTATCTCCGCCTCTCACCTGTCTGCCCTCACGCTCCCCCTCCCCTCCCCACCTGCCCCTTCCTCCTGGTAATCACTGTCCCTGAAGATATGGCACTTGCCTTCCTCTGACTGGCTTTTTTTTTTTTTTTTTAATATTTTTTATTGATTTTTTACAGAGAGGAAGGGAGAGGGATAAAGAGTTAGAAACATTGATGAGAGAGAGACATCGATCAGCCGCCTCCTGCATGCCCCCCACTGGGGATGTGCACGCAACCAGGATACATGCCCTTGCACGGAATGGAACCTGGGACCCTTCAGTCCACAGGCCGACGCTCTAGCCACTGAGCCACACCGGTTTTGGCCTGACTGGCTTTTCTCACTTAGCATAACGCCCTCTCAGCCCCACCGGCTTTCCTCTGTGCTTCCTTAAAAACAACCGTCTTAGCATTTCACCGGAGCCTTCAACTCCTGCTACATGTTAAGCAGTTAGGACACCAAATAATTTTAACTAGGGGCCATTATTTATATTTGCCCATCAAAAAAGATCCATTTAGCCTTAGCCGGTTTGGCTCAGTGGATAGAATGTCGGCCTGCAGACTGAGGGGTCCCAGGTTCGATTCCGGTCAAGGGCATGTACCTTGGTTGCGGCCACATCCCCAGTGGGGGTCTTGCAGGAGGCAAATGATCCATGTCTCTCTCTCACGGATGTTTCTAATTCTCTAACCCTCTCCCTTCCTCTCTGTAAAAAATCAATAAAATATATTTTAAAAAAGAAAGATCCATTTATCACACACCTGTGTATCCTTTTTCATCTTCGTTCTCTAACAAAATCCTTCCTCTGCAATGCCACACTCCACTGCCATGCCTCCTGTGTTACCCAAGTCTTTTTTAAACACACATATGATAACATATTGGAAGACACCAAAAGGAGGGCAGTAATTCGGAAACACTTTCAAATTCAACTACATGAAAAAAATGAGAACAGAAACTGTGTGGGGAAGAAAAGAAACCTTACTTACCCGATGCCCCGACATTTGCCTTATCTTCCGGAACCGTATTTTTATCCTTACTTAAATCTTCGACTAAAAGCTTGTCGAAATGTTCAATACAGAGTCTGCTGTCAATCTGATACAACAGCGCAGGGCAAAGGTATGTGAACAGGTCGGCGGAGATTGGAGAGTTGGCACCGTGACCATAGTATTTCAACAACCGCGTGACGTTCAGACACTGCGAGGAAATGGAAAACACAAATTAAGTAAAAGAGTATTTTTAAAGGCTCTTTACTGTATAAAGAAAATATTTTAATTATTATTTGAAAATAATTTGTAGTAATATATATATATTAGAAATAAAGCTTTTGGATAGGAGTTCATGCCAGGGATACATTCAACTCATTACCCAAGAGTATGGGTTTAAATAAAGGTTCTTCCATTCTAACACCTGAAAGATAATGACCTATTGCCATTGATCAGAGAGATTCACAACTGTGACCTCAAGATGCTTATGGGGGTGAGGGCAATCACTGCTCTAGTCAAAGTGTATTTATTAATTACTCAAGACTCTTACTGGTAAAACAGTGTTACATCAACTTAAGTTACTTGAATTACTGTGTATTCTAGAATCAGACAGACCTTTTCACTGCCGAAGGGATTCTAGCCCAATGCTGAAGCTGGAAGATGAGAATAAGGCAGCTTCATCCACCAGCACTCTGACCCCATCATACAGAAAACAAGCCTCTAAAATTAAGGCAAAACGGATGATTCTGCCTCTTTTTCATACGTATCCGCTTAGCTGGCACACTTTTACTGACTTGCTACCTCATTCTATGATTTTACCTACATACAAAACGAGATCCAGAACACACATACAAACCAAAAACTGATTCTTCCCAGGTTTTAACGTAAGGCACTACACTCCCCAATGCATACAATATGCCCATAAATCCTGAGAAAATTCAAAATACGCATCAGGTTTGATGATGCCAACCCTACAAATTTGACACAAAGAGTAAACATTAATAATAATGGCCTGTTATTAACAACAGAAGATTCTAGGCTCTCACCCATAGTGATAGATGAATATAATTCTTTAAAAGTAAACTAGGATTATCAGTGTTCATCACTGCTAAAAACAAATTATCTGTGACTTCTCCAGGGAAGAAACATGAAGATATTTACTGAGATGCAAAACATACTTAAATTGTAAAGACATAAACAACAAAGGATGAAGTCTTATTCCATCATTTTTATATTAGATGGTGCTGCTTTTTATACATATGAACAATAAAGTCCATTTTTTCTAAACGTACAGTGATAAAAATTATGACAAAGGTGTTAACATACCTTTCATAAAACAAAAAATGCGTTTAAGTTTAATGTAGTTTTAAAAAACTAAGAATCAATTGATATGAAATTATTCCAAAAAATCATGAAAATTTAGAAGAAAAACATGAACACCTCATGACTATTGGAGTTTCCTATTAGTGTATCTTTTTGCATCCACCCTAAACCTGCCCAATTCTTTACTTTTAAAGAATTATATTCATCTATTACTATGGGTAAGAAGACTATCGTGAGCAAGCAGGCCCGATCATACAGTGACACTGAGAAAAGAAACCCACGAAATGCACAGAATACCCGAGTTGGAGCTACATCAATGACTAGGACCCATTCCGTAATCAATTCCCTAAGTTAATGGTCATAAAAAAGAAACTGTCTAGTCGCTTCCCAGGAGGAAAGCTTGAACAAACAAGGCTTCAATTTTCAAATACCTGGAAACCAGCGAATAACAACACGAAAACCAACTTGGGGAGTGAAGCAAGTCCTAAGCAAGAGAGTAAAATAATGAATACAAGGTCCTATTTCCTAACAACCTTCAAACATTTCCATTTTAAGAACCCCAAGTTGAGCCAAAACCGGTGTGGCTCAGTGGATAGAGCATGGGCCTGCAGACAGAAAGGTCCCAAATTGGATTCCCGTCAAGGGCATGTACCTTGGTGGCGGGCACATCCCCAGTGGGGGACATGCAGGAGGCGGCTGATGGATGTCTCTCTCTCATGGATATTTCTAACTCTCTATCCCTCTCCCTTCCTCTCTGCAAAAAAAAATCAATATATTAAAAAAAATCCAAATAAGAATTTTCATCTGATTTGACTTCCTTAACGTGTGTGTTTGACATTACCTAGAGATGTTTTAAGATGATGAACTATTCCACCATGAATTACCTTTTTTAAAAAAATATATTTTATTGGTTTTTTACAGAGAAGGAAGAGGGATAGAGAGTTAGACACATCCATGAGAGAGAGAGACATCCATCAGCCGCCTCCTGCACATCCACCACTGGGGATGTGCCTGCCACCAAGGTCCATGCCCTTGACCGGAATCGAACCTGGGACCCTTCAGTCCGCAGGCCGACGCTCTCTCCGCTGAGCCACCCGGTTTCGGCGAACGACCTCTCGGTTACCTAAGGGTCCCGGAGCCACCGCCTCTGCGCTCACCTCGTGCTGCCGGTCGTCGTCGCCGCGGTCTTTGTGGCCGGCGGCGGCCGCGTAAACGGCGCTCTTCTTGGCGTGGGGCGCCTCGCGCTTCCGGGCGTGCCGCAGCTCGCCCTCGCCCTCAGGGTCAGGGTCAGGGTCAGGGTCCTGGTGGCCGTGGCCGGGATCGTGGCCCTCGCGCTCGGGAAGGCGGCCGTGCGAGTGGCCGGGGCTGTGCGCGCGCTCGGGCTTGTGGACGCGGTTGTGCTCGTGCTGGCCGCCCTGGCCGTGGCCGTGGCCGTGGCCGGGCGGGAAGCCGGGCGTGATGACCTCGGAGTGGTCCTCGCTCTTGCCTTTCCTCTTCCTCTTGCCCCGGGGCGGCCGGGCCTCGGCGTGCTCCTGCGTCTGGTTGGCCTCGGGGCCGGGCTGCGGGCCCGCCTCCCCGCGCTCGCCGGCCGGGCCCGAGGCGTTGGGCAGCAGCTGCCGGGTGGCGTTGTGGTCCAGGTGGTGCCGCGGGCAGTGGTGGTGGCACAGCCGGTGGCCGCGATCGCGCGCCCGCTTGTCGTCGGGCCTGCCGGCCGCCTCGGCCGCCTCCCTCTCGGGGTCGCACTTGTGCAGCCTCTTGGAGGCGGCCCCGCCGCCGGGCGCGGTCTGGTTGTCCGGGCGCGCCGGCCGGTGCGGGTGCGGGTGCTGGCGGCCGTGCGAGTGGACGTGCTGGCCCTCCTGCACGGCCAGGGCGTCCAGGTGCGAGACGTGGTCGTGGCCCAGGTCCTCGTGGCTGATCTCCACCACCTTGATCTCGCCCAGGCCCAGGTTGCTCAGCAGCCGCTCGAGGCCCAGGAAGGACAGCCTGCCGTCCTCGCCGTAGCGGGCGAAGAGTCTCTCGATGTAGAAGTTCTTCTCGTTGCGGGCGGCCTCCAGCTCGGCCAGCGGGCTCGCCTCGCCCTCGGCCGGCCCGTGGCGGTGCCGGTGGGGCTCCTCGGGGCCGTGCTCGTGCGGCTCGTGGCAGTGGTGGCAGTGGTGGCAGATGAAGGTCAGCAGGCAGATGAGGCAGAACTTGGTGTGCACGTGCACCTTCATGTCTAGTCTTCCTGTGGGGATGATGGAGAGAGAGAGGCGCGCGTTAGCCGGGGCATCGTCACGCTCACACCCACCGCCACACCCTCCCCGGCAGTGCCACTCTGCTGGGCAAAGGTACCCCCGTCTTTCCGGGGCTCTGCATCCTCCTTTCCTCCTCTGTTTCCTGTAAAAATGGCCCCTCTCATCAAAACAGCGTACAGCCCTTGGGATGACTACAAACTGATGAAGACTCATCGACCAGATTCCTGCCAGCCCTCTGCTCTGACTTCCCTCTAGCACACCCGTCAGAGTCTGTGCGTTTGTACAGGAACTGGCTTCCTTCTGACCCGGTCCTTTACTAAACCGCGTGCTGAGTCTGCTCTGAGTCCCTCTGGTGATTGCAAGAAGGCAAGGGGAAATAAAACGATAGAATGTGTGAGTTATAAAGAAATGAAACTGTCATTATTGACAAATGATAGGATGGGGTCCATAGAACATCCCAAACAATCTCTTAAGAATTAACGAGTTAATTTAGTTAAGTGGCTGAATATAAGACTAACATAAAATCAATTGTATTTCAATATACCAGCAATCATTAGAGAATTAGAAAACAGCATTATTTACAACAGCAAAGAGCTAGTATAAAGAACAAAAGATGTGCAAGAACTTCACATAAAATATCACAGATTACTGAGAGAAACCCAAGACATAAGTAAACGGATGACTGTATCATGCTTATGACGGGCTGGGATACGGATCCAATGTGACCCCAATCAAAACCTCCGAAGCAATGTCGGGAGAATCTGAGGTACTTAGCTGGGAAGGACCGGGCCGAGACGGGCCAGGATGCTTTTGGAGAAGCAGGAGGAAGATGCTCTCAGCCACTTAATGAAGGCGGTGTGGTGTCTGGTGTGGGAAGAGAGCGAAAACAGAAAAGGGCGCTCTTTTCCTTGGTGGCTGTCAACTAGATTTCTCTACCAAGAAAAAAATAAGACAATTCCTCTCCACCCACTGAAAACCAATGACAGATGGACTTTAAATCTAGAACAGTAAATGTGAAAGCAATAAAATGACCAGACCTGTGCTGTCCAAGATGGCAACCACTAGCCCCGTGTGGCTCTGTCCATTTAAAAGAAGCACAATTAAACTAAAAATCCAGGCGTGGCCCAGCTGGTGTGACTCACCGGTTGAGCACCAGCCCATGTAACCAGAGGTTCGATCTCACCGGGGCACACGCCCGGGCTGTGGGCTCGCTCCTCCACAGGGGCGTGCAGGAGGCGGATGATGACGGATGTTTCTCATCCGTTATTCTTTCTCCCTTTCTCTCAAATAAATAAATAAATAAAAAATCAGTCAAGACACATTTAACAAATAAACCTGAAAAAAAGCTGCTGTAGCTTCAGTCACTCCATCCGTGCACTGAGGCCTTCACCTGCCACCTGCAGAGCAGAGCGTGCCCTGCCAGCTCACCACCCTCATTCCCATCGCCTGCCTCTGAGCTTGTCGCCTGCCAGGCCGTACTCCACCCCAGCTGCCATTCACAGAAGCCAGGTAAGATGACCTTTCCTTCCCTGAGGTCCACAGAACAACCCCCCGTTCAGGGCGGACAATCTTTTAGGAACGTGACGTGTCCTGATGACTGGCCACAGACTACTTCCTCCCACCAGGGAGGGTGACTGTCCCATTAACGTCAGCTATCCGTATAACTAGTCATTAAACCATCAGGATCCTGGTGTTTTTTAAATGTATCTTTATTGTTGGAAGTCTTACAGATGTCCCCTATTTCCCACAGTGGCCACGTCCACCCCACCTGCCCTCCCCCTCTCTCTATCCCCTCCCCTGGCCTTCACAGCTCCGTGGCCTGCGTCCATGGGTTAAGCATGCGAGTTCCTTGGTTAATCTCCCTGCCCCTTCCCTCTGAGGTTCCAGTCTGTTCATGCTTCTCTGTCTCTGGATCTATGTTGCTCATCAGTTTATTTTGTCCCTTAGATTCTACGTATGAGGGAGATCATGTGACACCTGTCTTTCTCTCGTTTTGTTCACAAGGAAAATAATACAACGGTCAGTGACTAGTACAATCACCGTAAACCTCCTTTTGCCTCACCCTGTATATGAAAATTACATCAATTCTTGTACAACCATAGAGGTTCTTACTGCACGGTCCTTCGCTTACAAAGCTATATTCTGATCCTCAGACCTGGGTAGATTTTGTGATACACAGGCACACAGAAACATAAAAAAGGAAAATGTTGTAAGAATATTATTAACGCCAGAAAAACAAAGTAGTCACAGAAAGAAACAATTTATTACAATGGCTCAGTCGTAAATAACATTCACAAAAATGTAACACTAACTACTGTTCTGAACAAAATTACACTATGTGATTGTACTGAAAAACTGGAGTACAGGAAATAAGGTGTGTGGAGAAATGGAGAGAATGCTAGATCCTTTCATTAATCAGATAATGGCAAAAATGGAAAATGAACGAAAAGTAGTGCACAAGCTGGAGACATGGCAGTGGACAGCAAAATCATCACCTAGAGGAGGCCTTAGTTCTCTGGCAGAAGATAAAAGAAGGGGACTGATATTTCTCCTTCTCCCTGAAAATTTCACAGAACCGCTTAATTCTTTACACTATATTCATATTCAACTTCGGAAAAAAAAACACCTAAAAATAAGTCAGCAATTATAAATCTTAAAAAAAGTTTCTGTTGAACAAAATCACATTATGTTATATGTGGAAGAAAATAAATTGTAGTTTCACAATTTTTCACAAGCATTTGTAGTGTTTTAATCAATAATCGTAATTCTAGCTGGTTATTTGTTCGGATAATTCTAAGATGTGGAGAAAAACTACAAAAACTTTAAGTTTAAATGTCTTATGATAGATATACTTCCAAATTGGTTTCTAGAGAAATTAAATCTTGTCACACTGCTACCAGCAGTATGATCATAGCATTCTCATTAATACTTGGTATTAATTCTGGAGTAATATCTTTGCCTTATTTTAATTTATATTTTTAAAATTATTCCTGATGTCTCATTGTTTTTTAATCAACATATATGTGATATTACATAATAATAAATGGTCATATTTTCTGCAAAAAGCCCAGTGCCTTTTAATTGTGATTACAATGGTTTACCCTTTCATGAATGTTTTCCTGTACATGCACTATTAAACTGCAATTTCTTCTGATTCCTGTATTTAAGAAGTTTATTCTCTCCATAGCTAATGTATATTTCTTTCTTTTCAAAAACTAAAATTAAAACGAACATGGCCCCCAAAGATCTAAGACCCCCTAACACCCATTTCTTTTTTAGGGAAAATAAAAACACCATTGAACTAACCATATACTCTTATTTATGTTAAGGAAGTTTACATGTTAGACTCAACAAATATTTCAAGTTCTTGTGTTTAAGCAAAAATCTTCCTAGTAAAAGCTCTAATGTTTCTTATAAACTACAAATCATATTATGTATTATATATTTAGTGAATTTAAGGAACATTTTTCTTAAAATCTCTTTTGGTCATTTGATTTTTGCATACCTTTCCAGTTTCCTTCTTCAGCTTTTTAAAAATTGGTACGATTGTTTTCTTGAAAATAATTATTTATTTATACTGGTTATATACATAAAATTACTCACTTCCGTTGAAAAAACTGTAATATCCTAATTAAAATAAAATCTTAAACTGTATGTTCTGCACCTGGGATGTTAACTGGCATAGCCACTATGGAAAACAGTATGGAGGCTCCCCAAAAATGTAATAGAATGACCACATGACCCAGCATTCCTCTTCTGGGTATCTACTCAAAAAATGGGAAAGCTTTCATCTGCAAAGACATATGCTCCCGAAGTTCACTGCTGCATTATTCACAGAGGCCGGGACATGGAAACGGCTGAAGTGTCCTTTGGTGGATGACGGGATAAAGACGTGGTACATACGTCCCATGGAACACTCCTCGGCCATAGGAAAAGATGTGATACGGCCACTGCAACACCGTGGGTGGGTCCTGATGGAATGTCGTGCTAAGCGAAATATGTCAGAAAAGTCGAGAACCGTGTGATTTCACTCAGTGAGATATGAAAAAAGTAACAAATACATAAACATCACCAGCAAACAGAAACTCAGACACAGACAACAGCGTGGTGGTTACAGAGGGAAGGGGGATGGAGGGGTACAAAGGGTAAGGGGTCAGATACAGGGTCACGGAGGATCTGTCTTTGGGTGGTGGGCATGCAAGCCTGTCTATAGCTGATGTATCAGAGAATTCTGTACCATTAATTTTATTAACCAATGCCACCCCAGGAAGTTTAATTTTTTTAAAAGTATGTTCTGAACGGTAAAAAATCATGCAGTTAAATTTCTATACTAAAAAAGAAAACATAATCTTGTTGCTTTATAATATATATATTACACATAAGAGTATCTAATTATTCTCTATTGATACATATATAATCTTATGTATGATTACATAATAGTAAATTAGAATCTAATGTTTTTCTAATATTAATGTTTTACTCATTTTATTGGTTCATAATAACAAATCACCTATTATTCTCTTTTGTCTTGATAAGCTATGTCAATCAGTCTTGCCATCATCCCCTTCATCAAGAAGGTATAAGTGTGAAGTATGTTTCTTCACGGAAAAGCATGATTCATCTTCAGAAGTGCCTTAAGAGCTATTCTTCCAAAACATGTGTTCACAGACCTGTAAACATGTGATCATGTGAACTGTTTCGTGTTCTTTGTTTCATATTTTTATTGATTTCAAAGAGGAAGGGGGAGGGAGAGAGAAACATCAATGATGAGAATCACTGATCAGCTGCCTCCGCACGCCTCCTACTGGGGATCCAGCCTGCAACCAGGGTATGTGCCCCGACAGGGAATCGAAAACTGACCACCCGTTTCACAGGCTGATGCTCAGCCACTGAGCCACACCAGCCACTGGTCTGTAAGGGGAACGGGTGAAGAGAGGAGGAGGAAAGGGGAAGGGAGAGGGGACAGGCAGGAAGAAGACATAAAAATACAAAACATATTCTGCTCTGAAGGAGGTACAAGGAGAATAGAATTATTTTTTAAGTCAGTGAACTGTGAGACGCCACAAAAGCACCAGACACAGCAGGACAGTGTGAGGTGGCAGCTCAGGGTTGAAGGCACCAGACCTCCTGTTAGGGGAGGGGAGGCACCTAGGAGACGAAGGGCGTCTGCATTATCGGGGTGCACACTCCTACTCTGCAGTGCTGTGTGACTGAATGCATTTCCGCCGAATACTGTGCGGGTCCTGGAAGATGTGATTACTGTAACAGCAATGTGCCAAAAATGACAGAGAATTAAGACCTGGGTCCAAGGGCTGGCAGCTTCAGAGGACCAGATAGTTAACACTCAGGTTTGTGGGGAGCACAGCGTTTAAGGCGATTCCTCGGTTCTGCCATCAGGGCACAAAAGCAGCCACACACAACCCGTACACAGAGGAGAGTCTGTGCCAGTGTTTAACCCACAGAAGCAGGCTGATCTGGCCGACGGGACATAGCTGGCTGACCCCTGGCTGACCCTACACCTTTTTTAAAATGACCACTTCAGTGGACAACTGGAGGGAAAAACCACGATCTTAAAACTCACAAATTCACGGAATAGAGAGTGAATTCAGAAGGAAGTTTACGAGAGGGCACATCTGACAGGCCTCTCTGTTAATTCAGGTATTAATAGAACACGGGCTGTAGACCTTTGCTGTCCTGTTACTGCAGCTGAAGGCTATTTCCATTTTCTACTTCCTATATGAATGAAAATAAGTCTAAGAACTACAGTGACCATGGACTCACAAGTCTAATTACTAGATGGAAAATAACCACACATAATTTATAGTAACAACTATACTCCGGTCCTAAAAAGTACATAATCTTAATAGGATAGATAACTTTCCTACAACATTCGGATGTACTTTTCCAAACTCCAAAAAACTCTCTTCTGAATGGAATGGATGGTCCCCAAAAGTAGAACGCATATTAAGGGTTAACATGGTTGTTAGAAACGTTAATGGAAGTATTATCTGACACCTCCTTCTCTTTCCAGCAGTAAAATACTAAACTATAATGAGTAATTACAAAATTAGGTAATTACAAAATCATCTACCTACCACTCTCAGTGAATATCACTTAAACAAAGATTTTAAATTTTATCCTTATTCTTACATCTATAAATACCACCACCACTGTATAACAATAAATTGTGCTTTGATGCTATTCAATACTAAATTGTGCTGTTTTTAATGTCAGAACATTAACTGTGGTCTCTTATGCAGCTGGAAATAATTTCAGTGCTATTGTTATGTAAATCTTTACCATTTGAGTTATAAATTGCCTTTCTGCCCACTGAACACACTTTTGAATACTGTGATAAATTTCTGAGATTACATTTGCTCATTTTGGAAAAATCGAAGTCATTGTTGTGGCTCACTCACAGAACTTATGAATAGAAAATGATGAAAAGAAAAAGAATAGTTTGGAATACTGATAACTAGCATAATGTGAAACTTCAGTTTACAGGAAATCTTGTGATTATTAAAGGTCCAAGGGAATATTTTTCAGAGCTCATTCGATAAGTCACCGCTCCAAAAAAAAAAAAAATAGAACTTAAAAAACAAAAGGTCACCATCCATGCAATTTTAGCATATTCAGTTTTATTTTCAGTACAGTTGAGGCAACAAAAAGTTATATGAAACTACACTGATCCCAGAAAGCAATTTTTTTTTTTATCCTCACCGAGGACATGTCTGCATCGAGAGAGAAAAGTCAATGTGAAAGGGAAGTACTGACTGGCTGTCTCCCATCCGGGGATTGAACCCGAAACCTAGGTTAAGTGCTCTGACCAGGAATTGAACCCTCCATCCTTTGCTGCACAGGACGATGCTCCCACCCACTGAGCCATCTGGTCAGGGCCAGAAAGCACTTTTTTTTTTTAAAATCACACTTTTCAAAACAAAGCCCAGATTCAATAAATCAAATTGACGGCATTCATACACAAAGCTGACTTAATAGATACGCCATTCACATCCACCCCTTTTCCTGCTTTGAAAAATCCCCTCCAGAATCTTACAGGAAAAGATGGTATTATACTGTTTTATCTCCACGCAAAACGCACCCCTATTTGGAAAATGGGGCGTTAACAGCCATAGAAAGTAACCAACTCAGAATGACTGTGTCTCTCTGATGAGAAACCCTAACCAGCAGCTGGCGGAAGTGCCAAATAGACCAGGACATGTAACACCAAGGAATCTAATTGGAATTTAAATAGATTTGTTTTAGGAAAAGGTGGAGGAAGTGAAGTTAAAACTTAAGAAAAACCTCACAGGGAACCAAACACGAGGGGGCAGCACCGAGCCGCTGGGTCAGACTGGGCACTTCTCTAACCTGTAAAGGTTAAGCTGAATTTTTCAGGAGGACGCTACCATTTAAAGCAAGATGGCTTCACGGGTTTGTAAAATCTGCTCTAAAGGAAAAGACTAGCTTCCTGTTTTGACGGCCTACACTGCTTTTCCGTTCTCCGCTGCATCCGGTCTTGCCTCTGGCGATGGTAAAAATGACTATATAAGACACAAGCCCCGGAATTCCCCATCCCTGCGGTGGGCGCTATAGACGCGGACGGACATTTTTACCCAAAGCACTTCTTTGGGCTAATGCTCCATCTGCGGTATTTCGACTTTTTTAAAAACTCGATTTAAGAACCTGAGAACCGAGCGCTGTGAATTCACCGAGGCGTGCGGCGTGAACATGTGGCTCCAGGCTGCGGAGGAGAAAGCGCCCCCACCCCCCCCAGGATCTCGGGGTAAAGAGGATGGTTTATGTAATAAGTCAGGAAATGCGAGAGAGGCAGGACAAAATTCCACGGGTTCCTGCCTAGGAGCCAGAGAATGGT